>APFE031380206.1:22815-47937 GCA_000404065.3 Pinus taeda | reverse complement strand
AGTTAATGGAGTTGTGTTCAGTTTGACTTAGTTGAACTAGTTGTATTTAGTCTAACTGAAAAATAGACTAAGTGATGAGTTGTGTGAATTAGTTATTAATTAATTCACTAATTATTAACTCATAATGCAACTGAAGAATACATCAGTTAACTCAGTGCATGTACAGTTCAGTGGAGACAAGTGTTAGAGATTGAGATTACTATCAGTTGTGACTATAGTTGTGCATGAGATCTTGCAAAATCACTGGGATTGAGTTATGCCAATGAGAATTGTGACCAAGAAAAAATGATAATAGCCTGTGCTCACGTGATTTCCAATGTGAGTGATTTTCCAAGGTAAAAAGAACTTGGAACGAGTTTGGTTATCAATTATTGTTCTTGCAAGATTGTGCAGTGGAGGCAGGCAAGCAGCGAAGGAGATTTGGAGATCAGATCTGAGTTGTATTGTGTGTAACAGGTGGAGATAGTATGGAGTACTTGTGAGGAATATTGTACTATGTTGTTACATGTTCTCAATCATATAATATACAGATAGTTTGGGGTTTTTAGCGAGATAATTTCCCGGGGATACATACTGTGTTGATACATGTGTTTGATGCTTCTATGTGCGCATGTGTATGTTTCTGAATACTACTAAGTTGATGATCAACATAGATGAGATTATGTATTATGCATGTATTCCGCAATAGTGTATAATCAGGATAATCTCGGTTGAATAAGTGTCATTTTATTCATAAATTTCTACATACCATACCTCTCATTTATTTATATTTTTATTAATCTACCATACCTCTTTTATAAATATGGTATTTGGCCCACAGGATTCACTTAAATACCTCGTTTTTGAGCTTTCTTAAATAGAAAGAGGGTGATGGACTAAATATAAAAAGAGGTTTTATTTATTTACCATACCTCTAGTTTATTTGTATTTTTATTTATTTACCATACCTCCATTGTATTTATATTTTTATTTATAACTATCATAAATACATTTTCTTGAAAATGAGGGCGAATTGAAGATTGTAACTCTTAATTTCAAGGGCTAAATTTACTTTTTTTACCCTTTCCCTTAAAATAAGGTGGGCTAACCTCCATACCTAATTTTTTTATAAAATAAATTTGAGGCAATTTGTAACAATGTACTATGATACAAAATATTCGCCCAATAAAAATATAAAACCACTTAAAAAGCCCAAGGGCGAAAATTCGCCCCTAAATTTTTCCATGCTAGACATCACATTCATTTCCATGGAGGTCACCAATATTCAAGCCATCGAACACCCAAGCTGGACATGTATAAATTTGATGGCTCTAACCTCACAATATGGGTGGCATAAATGGAACAATATTTCTGCCTTAATAATATATGGGAAGATCATATTAAAATACATGAGGGAGCTCTTTGCTTAGACAAAGAGCGATGGAAATGGTGGCAGTGTCATAAAAAATGCTATCCAGGGAGGCAAACTTGGAACATGTTCTAAAAATCCATTTGTGACCACTTTTTATCAAGAATCTCATTTTTTGGCTCATCTCATTAAGCTTAGGAAAATAGGTACAATACGAGACTACATTGAATCCTTTGAACAAATGGCAAAGGAGTAGGAGATGCCTTTTACTTAGAATGTTTCATCAGTGATTTAAAGGAATCCATCCAAACCTATGTCAGAATGCACACCCAACTACTTGGTTGGAAGCATGCAACAGGGCCATAGAGGTATAAATTGCTCTAAATGCCTAATCCAATCATCCAAATTTTGTCACATGGGCACATCCCACCTTGGCTACGGGCCTGACCCAAACACTTAAGGTTCAAAAAGTGTCATTGACATAAATGGCCGAACAAAGGAAAAAATGTTTTTTCTACTATTGTGATGACAAATACTCCCTGAGACATAAATTCAAGGAACCAAAATTCTTTCAAATTAACGTTACTGAAAACAGCGCCGCTAATGAAGCTCCATCCATTGAAGTGATTGAGGAGGAAGAGGATGAACCCCTAACAACACTGGACACTGATACTCCAACTAGGCTAGATGAGCTGGTTATCTCACTCCATGCCCTTGACGAAATTTCTTCTCCCTAGACTCTCAAGATCTAAGGTTTTATTAAACATCGTCTAGTAGTGGTGCTGATTGATAGTGGCAACAGGCATAAATTTTTCCATAAGGGAATAGCAGAAGCAGTTCATTGTTTTGTTAGGGAAGTATCTGATTTCCAATTCCTTATCGTTGATCGGGGGACCATGAAATGTGAAGGCCACTATGAAAATATTAAGCTTCAAATGGGGGATTGTCATCTCAAAACCCACATGTTTTCCATTGAAATTGGTGGTTGTAACATTATCCTTGGTGTTGAATGGCTCTGCACACTAGGCCCTATCATAATGGAATTCCAGGAGTTATATATGAGCTTTAAGCAAAATAGACACACTCATAGACTACGGGGACTCTAGGCAAGTGCTCCTACTATCATCAGCTCACATCAAATAGAGAAGCTTTTAAAAAAGGGCCATCATGGGACAATAGCATAATTTAAAGCCATTCATGCCACTGAATCCAATCCTCCTACTATTCATCCCGATATGCAACAGGTATTAGATCACCACCAGTGTGTCTTCAACAAACTTAAGGAGCTCCCACCCTCTAGGGTTGAACATGATCATAAAATCCATTTTTTCCCAGGTACCTAACCACCAAATTTCTGCCCCTATTGATATCCTTTTGCCAAAATATTGAAATTGAAATATTCTACACGTCATTTTGTCACATTAGGAAAATGATCATCAAAATTGGATCTCTCGCCATCCATCCAAGTGTCATGAAGCACTCCCTTGCAATTCAACAACTTATATACCTTTCATAAAGTGTAATTTTTGGATCTCATGGTACAAAACCCTGTTTTTGAGCATCTGCGCAATTTTTCTGAACAAAATCCGCACATGTGCAGTTTCTTCCACTATAAACTGCACAAATCTGTGCATTGTCTTCCACTATAAACTGTGAAGGTAAACAAATAAAAAGTAAAAGTAAAAAGTGATATCTAGAAGCATTGTTGGGTGAATCATTCCCAACAAAAAGCCTCAAAATCATGTTTATTCGAGCCTAACCTCATTTTTGATGGAAGTAATTACCATTCTTCAAGGAGTTGTCATCCATATTTTAGTGGATCTCATCCTTGGACTAAGGATCTCAAACTACTTCCTTTTGGCCTATTAATCAAGCCATAGATGGGGGAGTTGAGGGAGGCTACTGAGAGTAAGTTTATTATGAGGGAATCAGGTTTCAAAGCTTATCATTCTTGGAGAGGATTGAGATCAATGGGAGGAGATTCACAACATCAAGGCAGAGGTTTTGTTTCTCCTTTATGTTTCTGAAATTAATACAAACAAGTGTTTCATCTCACTGCATTTTTTAATGTATTAATTGATGAATTTCATGGATGGTTTATGTTATTTATATTTGTCGATTGGAATGATGTTTGTTACTAGTCTCCTTGATCACTAGTTTGAATTATTGAATCATTTATGTTTCATACGCCTTTGATCCTTTGTTGTTTCTGTTGGACAGCTAATCCACAATGGGTTAGTGTGGAAGTCAAATAGACAAAAGGAGTCCAAGATACCTTGGGATGTGAAACCCAATGGTCACAACATGTACTATAAATGTAAATCATTTGCTAATAAAAATCATACTCTCATGATTTATCCTTCAGATTATTCTTGTTGCCCATGTGTGTTTAGCATGGTATCAGAGCAGGCGATTGCTGGTCCTGCTCAAATTTGAGCCACTTGTTTTATGGTCTCTATATACAAGTCAGTTCTGCCTTTCTTCTAATCAAAGTTGATCAGAATTGCCACTTTATTGAGCGTTTTATCCCTCATTCTGCGCCATATTCTTTCCTACGCTCTGTGTGCTCTCTGCCATAACTGTTGTCTACCATTAGTTGCCACCTCTTTCTATCAGGTCTGCTATTTACATGCACCAAGCGGTTTCATCAGATTATCTCTCTGCCATTCTGAATCTGCTTAGTATTAATAATCGGCTCTCCGCCCCACTAAATCTTGCTATTAATCATTCACCTACCACTGCACCTTATTATAGCCTGCCCCAGGTAGTGTCATATACATTTTTGATATTGTTTGTGCCCTCTGTCAATCCTGCACCCTCTGTCAAGAGACTTGATGCAAATGCTGCCTCTCTGCGTGTCTTCTACACATAATCATCGTGGTCCACTGCCCCTCTGCATGCCTACTGTGCAGTCTATCCACTGTTTTCTTCTGCCTAAATTCAGAAACCATTACTGCGTTGCGGGACAGTTGGCTGCATGGTTTTCCTCTGTTGATCTTGCCTATCTTCCTCACCTAGACAGCAAACGCAAATGCTCTCTTGCTTCGTTGAAGCCATTTCATAATCCATTCATAATCCTATTTGCGTGAAGCCATCTCCGTTGAAACCAAAACTATTGTAGAATATATTTGACTGATCGCTACCCCAATCCGCCAAACGATCTCTTGTTGCGTAGCCCCAACAACCATCTACGTGATAGTTCGTTCCTACGTGGAAGGGCACCAGCCTGCGCACAAATTTAAGTCGGACCACATCTAGCAGTAATTTGCACGCCGTTGCCGCGAATTATTTCCTCTACCATTACAGATAGACACAAGAACCTGTATCACTAACCTCTCTGCATGGTTTTCTCTGTGATAGACATGGAGACCACAAAGAGAAAGCATTCGAGATCGATTCTCGTGATGGAGATGAAGAATGGCAGACAAATGTCAATTTGGGCATCAGGGGATCTTGCATCTTGAACGCTACTCCGCTTATTGAGTTGGCATATTCGTTGAAGAAATTTAGTGCTGCGTGAAGGACCACTATAAGCTCCGTGTTGGAAGGCTATTGGTATCACGCTGTTGGAACGCTAAAATAATTGTGAGAAGTAAATAAGCACATGGATTGCTGCCATGAATGTAGCAAACACTTGTGAGAAATAGTTAAGCACGTTGTTGAAGTGAAACATTGGTATCAAACTGAATGTATTCATGTCAGCACTCACTCTCAGGTTAAGGGTGTTTTAGAAAACTTCTTCTCTGGACGAGAAGACCTTTATCTTCTCAAATTAGATGTATCCATGCTTGGGGAGGGTTTGATCTACGAATCTGCTGATGGTCTGAATCTCTTTCCTCATTTTTTATGGTCCTTTTGGCAGCTTTACCCCTCTGATTGTAAACCCAATTATTGAAGCCAACAAGTTGGAACTGGTGGATGGTAACTTTGTTTTGCCTTTCTGATCCGTTCAACACTGAGTTCAATTTCATAAAAGTTACGCTTTTTACCTTTCTTTGTGGGAAGAAATCGAGTTTTGTTGCTTGTAAAAGTAGTAATTATGGTCATTGAATAATTTTGTCACAAAACCCAATTTGTAAACATTATATATGGAATTTTAATTTGTCCCAGATCCATGCTACTCAGTTCAATGATAAGTTTAAACAGTAATATGGCGAAGGATTCGATCCCTAATCGCTGATCCATTCCTTTTCTTCTCTGATACTTTCAGTTTAAATTTCATTTTGATATGGGATGGATTTTATGAAGGGTCACACTATAGCGACTCTGTATGGTATTGCGTTGTATGTCGTATGTACTACATACTGTGTGAGAGTGTGCCCTATTGGGCTTTATAGCCTATTGTTTTGAATCCTGTAGGAAACAAGGGATTACAGGCGCCATATTTTGGTTTTGATTCGTTGAGAAAAACAAAGGACTTTTCTCTTGCATGATAATAATATTTGATAAGAACCAGTTATGAATGCATTTATTATTTATTAAAAAAAAAAGGAGTCTATGTGTTGACTGTGGGAAGTGTGACTTACTGCTGGTGTGATATTAGTCAAGGAGAATTAGATTAACAGAGAACCGCTGCTTGCACTAGAGGAGAGAAGAGCAAAGTTTGATTTGTTGCAGGTGCAGAAGAGAAAAGGAGAAAAACGCATGGGAGGTGTGAACGTGAGCACTGGTGCGGTGAGCTTCTAGTGTTGTTTATGGATTTGAGGGCACCGTGAATTCTGGAGATTGCCAGAGCCATCACAAAATAAGGAGAATAATTATCGCAGAGCCAACACCATGAGTAAAGAAGCCAGTGATTCCTGTTATTTATAGCCACAATCTATAAAAGTACCGTGAGTCAGCGCCATCCATTTGCTATTGAAGATTCAAAGTTAATTTGTTTACAAAGTCAATTTTACTGCCAAGCAACCTGGGCTCGTATTTGAGATGACTGGTGAAAAGAAATAGTGTGGTGCTGTGTAAATAAACCTGTGTGTGAGTGACTGCCTTTATTTTTTTCTCTCTTCAAAATTAAGTATTGCACTGGTGACTGCATGCAATAGCTTTGTAAAAAAAAAAAAAACAAAAAAATCATTTCCATTTTATAAAATACTGGAGTAATTTCGGTGGTCAAGACTATTATATGCTGAAGGAGTGATATATGGATTCCATGGGAGATGATGGTGATGTTGTGTGTTTTTGGTTATCTGCGATGAGATGAGCTATTGGTTATTGTACGCTGATACAATCTATATGCTAGTATAATATTGGTCCTTCATATATGATGAGAAGCGTTGAAGCTAGTACGTTGAAGTCTTGCTTTGTGGAGCACCCTTTATTTGATTTTGGGATTGCATTCAATAATATAAATTGTTGGAAAAGGGTTGATGGAGTGTTGGAACTACTAAAAAATTTAATACATTCTATTGTCGACAACACAATCATGATTGATAAAGTCATTCTCAGAAATATTCAAACCTGTTTGCAAAATGCACAAGAACAGATTGATTTTTTGCAGCTCGAATCTCAGCTACAATAAGAAGAAATAAAACATATGAGTCATTCTGAACATGTTTCTGTTCAGAACATTGAGACAACAACCCAACAATAGCGAGTCAATAATGTTACAGTTCATTCAGATCCAGTGCCCAATAAAACAATAGTTGTATATGCAGATGCAGAAACTCAGTCTGCACCTCCCAAGCCCATCATCAGACCTTGGGAATAGATTGTCCACAACAAGCAAAGAACTGGTCTTGTATATGACAAGGACTTGTCCTTTCATATTCCAAACTACTCAAAGCCCATTTAGTTTCATAGTGTTGGATTCATTCATGACAGTGCACCTGTTCCTCATGACAGTTCACGACTAGTTGTTCCAGATTTAACCCCTCTTCCATAGCAACAACAACAACAATAGATCGTGAAATTCCAACACTGTGACCGAGTTAGCCATTTGAAAGATCATTGTTTTGATCTTCATCCATGTAATCATTGTTATAAAACCAACCATTCTTCACATAGATGCTTCAGAAACAAACGTCCTGCAAGAACAAAGATTCATCTTAGATGGATCGCTTCCTGGCAATGGGCATCAACAACCAAGAAGATATTCCAAACACATGTCAGAACTTGTTCCAGAGTATTGAACAGTCTTGCGTGAGAGTTTTCTCATCATCTCACCTTGTATCTGACAAGGGGGGAAATGATGGTCATCCACAAGCTTCAAAGTCACATCAAGCGAGCCTGAGCCACAACCTGCCACACCGGTTTCAGAGTTGTAGCCAGAGACAAAGATGCCCATGAGCATGCCTTCAGTTGGTAATCTAGGACACTTCCTCTAGCAGAAGACTTCAGCTTCTTGCCAGTTTCCGAAGTATTCCAGGAACAAAATTGAGGACACTTCCTCTAGCAGAAGGCTCCAACTTCTTGCCAGTTTTGGAAGAGTTCCAGGAATTGCATTAAGCATTGTAGAGTTGTTGGTCATTCTTAAACCATCACATGTTGAGACTTCACTTTTTAGGTTGAAGTTCTCCGTTTTATGCGGGTGAGACCTCCCTTTCATGGTTGAAGGTTTCCCTCTTTAAAACAATAGGAGCACTTCCTCTAGCAGAAGACTTCAGTTTCTTGCCAGTTTTGGAAGAGTTTCGAGAACTGCACTAAGCGTTCCAGTGTTGGTGGTCATCCATAAACCATCGCCCTTTATACCAACATTTCAGAGAGCACATTCAGCCTAGTGCTGCCATGCATTTTTGCACATTTTGTATTACAACTCTCTTCTTGGACTCATACATAACCCTTAGGATTAAGGGGGGAATGTTGGACACCTAATCCAAAATGGGTTAGTTTGGAAGCTGAATAGACAAAAGGAGTCCAAGAGACCTTGGGATGTGAAACCCAACGGTCACAACATGTACTATAAATGTAAATCATTTGTTAATAAAAATCGTACTCTCATGATTTATCCTTCAGATTATTCTTGCTACCCATGTGTGTTTAGAAGTTTCCATGTGTGTAGGTATGGATTCAAGCATGGAGGAGCTGCACTGAAGCACAAAGGGGGATCTTCATCAAGCATGTCGTAATAAGGTATGAATTTCCATTTCTCACCTTGTTAGCTTATGATTCAATAAACCATAGATTCAGGGAAGGGATTAGATTGATTGTTTATTTGTTTCTAGTTTCCTTTAGGATTTAGGGAGATCTCTTTTGTCAGCAAGAGGGATTTATCCTCATAACAAAAAATGCACCAAGGAACTCCTTGAAGCTGGTGCTTTTCGTCCCAACACCAACCCTTATTCATCTCAGGTGGTCATGGTTCTAAATAAAGATGATGAATGACACATGTGTCTAGACTTTAGGGCCCTTAATAAGCTCACTTTCAAAGACAAATTTCCTATCCAAGTATTTGATGACCTATTTTGATGAACTGCATGGTGCCAAATTGTTTTACTAAATTGGACTTCCACTTAGGCTATCAACAAATACAAATGAAGGATGTTAACATTCTCAAGACAACCTTCCAAACTCATGAAGGCCATTCTGAATTCTTGGTCATGCCATTTGGTCTCTGTAATGCCCCATCCAGTTTTCAAAGCCTCATGAACCATCTTTTGAAACCATATCTCAAAAAATTCATCCTAGTCCTTTTGATGACATTCTCATCTACAACATAACATGTGAAAGTAACCTTAATGATGTTGACTAAGTATTGCAACTGCTCCAATATCATAAACTATTTGTCAAATTGTCCAAGTGTTCCTTTGGAATGGAATAAGTAGATTATTTGGGACACATTTTGGGCCGTGAAGTAGTGATGGTTGATTCGAAAAATATTCAAGAAATGCAAGAGTGGACCCAACCAAAAACCTTGAAGAGTTTGAGGGGATTCTTAGGTCTCATGGGCTAATATCGCAAATTTATCTGCAATTATGGACACATTGCTTAACCCCTCACTAATATTCTTAAGAAAAATTCATTTCTTTGGACTAACGCAACTTAGCAAGCCTTTTTGGCTATCAAACAAGACATGTGCTCCACTCCAGTAAGAGCCCTACTAGAATTTACAAAACCTTTTGTGATTGAATGTGATGCTTCATGTATGGGCATTGACATAGTATTATTGCAAGAAGGTAGACCATTAGCTTTCACAAGTCAACAAATCAATGGCAATCATCCGGGGAAACATACATATGAGAAATAAATGATGACCATATTAGATGTAGCTGACACTTGGTGACCATATTTATTGGGGCATCATTTCCAAATCAACACTGACCATCATAACCTAAAATATTTCCTCGGGCAATGTCTATCTTCACCACAACAAAATAAATGACTTGCAAAAATGTCACGATATTATTATGAGATAATTTACAACAAGGGGTGTGAAAATATAGTGGCTGATGCCTTATCGCACCAATTTGAGGATGAGGGCACCCTTTATCCCTCTCTCTACCCATACCATATTGGATTGAAGAAGCTCATCATGAATGGTTCTCCCATCCCGCTCTGTCCTAACTCATTAATAGATTAATATAAGATCCTAATTCCTTAGAGGACTACTCTTGGAAGGATGAGGTTCTTCACTACAAGGATCAGGTAGTGCTATCCCTGACATCCACCCTCAAAACCTTCATCTTATAAGAACTTCACTCCTCTCCGGTCATAGGAAATTCAGGCTTTCAAAAGACTTATGCACGAGCACACAACTCATTCTTTTGTACTACCATGAATAATGCCATTCTTACTTTTGTAGTTTAATGTGTTGTATGCGAACACAACAAAGGGGAAATGATCAAGCTACCATGAACCTTACAACCATTTTCACTCCCTTCTTCCATCTTAACATATGTTTCCATGGATTTCATTACATGTCTTCCAAATTCATGCAACAAATCAATCATCACGGTGGTTGTTGACATACTTTCCAAATATGCTCATTTTTGCGATCTACCACACCCATTTACCCCAACATTGGTGGCTCAAGTTTCTATGGAACAAATATTGAAATTACATGGCATGCCAACTTCCATTGTGTCTGATCAAAACCCACTTTCACCAGCAAAGTTTGGAAGGAAATTTTCAAGCTACAGGGCATGAAACTCCAACTGAGTACATATTATCATCCCCAAACCGATGGTCAAACATAAGCAATCAAAAAACTTTTGGAGACCTATCCATGGTGCTTAACTTCATACAAGAATAATCAATGGGTATAATGGATTCCCTTAACTAAATTGTGGTATAATACTAACTATCATGTAGCCACCAAGATGACGCCATATGAGGTAGTGTATGGCCAACTCCCACCTTCACCTACTTCTTATATCCTTAGATGTTCCAAAGTATAAGAAATTGATCAACTCTTGCAAAACCATGTTGTCATGATTTCTCATCTCAATGATAATCTACATCAAAATCAGAATAGAATGAATCAATAGGATGACCAACACTATTTTGAACGATCATTTCATGTAGGTGAGGAGGAGTTCATGTGACTCCAAGCTTATAAGAAAATCTCTCTTAAGGAAAATGGCTTCCAAAAACTAGCATCAAAATTATATGGGCTTTATCAAGTACTTCAACATATAGGAGCAGTCACTTACAAACCGACCTTTCCGACTACTTCAAAATTCCACCAGTTTTCCATGTATCTTGCCTCAAGAATGTTGTGTGGAGAAACTACATGGTTCAAACAAGTCTGCCATAATTGGATGAGGAAGGCTCACTTGGGCTCTAACTCAAATAGGTCCTCGATACTTGTGAAAGACATCTTTGCGACCAGATGATCAAGGAAGTCCTCATCAAGTGGAAAGACACCTCTCCAAAAGATGTGACATGGGAACCAATGACTATTCTTCACCAAATTCCGCAACTTCAACCTTGAGGACAAGGATTACTTTTATGGGGGAGGGCATATTAGGGTCCAACCCTAACCCATTTATTTGTGTAATAAGCCCAAGGGGCCTATTCAGAGTCATAGTTAGTTAGTTAAGTCAATAAATCCCATAAGTGGTTATTCACATTAATAATAATTGTAAGTGGTTGACTCACATCATAAAAAAGGGACCGCAATTAGTTATAAACGAGCCATAGTTAATAAATAAAGTGGTTAACTTGTATTATGCAAGAGGCCACTAGTAGTTAGGGTTTTGGATGTCATAAAGCTATAAATAGTCTTAGATAGCAAGGGAAAAATCAACAAGTCTTATTGTAATTTAGCTCTGCTTCGTTGGAGGTTGCCCCCTCAAAGGCACAAGTGAACAATGTAATCTACTTTTGAATAATAAAATATCTTTGCAACTTGTCTCAATTCATGTGCTATTTCTCTTTTTTTTGGTAATATTGTTTTGTATTTCTAGCATTCATTTATTCTCACAGGTCATGTGCATAACAATGAGCCACTAATCTTTGTCTGAATGCGATGTGAATACATACTCACTCTATAAATATGATGCCAATTCACTGTATGAATATGATACCAATCACAATATAATTCGAAGCCATCCACTATATAAATCAATGTATAAATGTGAATCAATCCAATGTACGAGCAATGTCAATATAATGTAAGAATATTGTATAAATGTGATGCCAATCCACTGTATGAATGTGGGCCTTAGAACAAAGATCATTGAACCATATTTAGAGATCATAGATGCGAGCCATAGAGTAATATAGCGAGGCACAGACTTGAGCCTTAGAGTGAGACACATAAACCCAAGCCTCATAGTATTAGTGTGTCATAGTTATTACATCCTTATGAGCCTCATAGTAATTATTGTGTCATAGATAGATGCCATTCACCAATAAGTGAGCCATTGCACTGAGCGTAAATCCACTGCAATGTATGAGTAATCATAGAGCCACTGTACCAAAGCGGAAAGCCTCTAGAACATATAATTCATTGTTTAAGATATGTGAATCATTATGAGGAGCCATCGAATCACTGTGTAGAGCTATCCACAATGAACCATAAATAGATGTTATCTTAGAGAAATGTGGGCCTTAGATGTACATGTGAGCTTAGAAAATAAGCGAGTCACTAAATATGAGCCACAGAAGGAAAAATTACATGCCACTATAATTTGATCCACTGGGTGATGTATGAGTCATCAAATATGAGCCATTGAGATTCATTTCATGCCTAAAAAAGTTATGTGAGCCTCCAATATAATATATCAAGCCATACAAATCATAGAGAGATGTATGAGTGTGTTGTGTGCTCAAATGAGGGACATTGATGGGGGTTTTATAGTTGATAATCATATTAAGGGACATGCACCTTAGATAAAGCCACATAAGCATTATAAAGTTGACTTGTGGAGGGAAATTGAAACTCAAATATTTAAATATAATTTTCAAATGCCTACATAATTATTTGCCGAAACAAATTTCTGCCATTAAATAATGATATCCCTTTTATCTAATTGAATTCTCTTTGGGGTAGTTGGGTTCCTATGGGAAATTTTTCCCATAGTTCCCCCAATTGTCAACACTCCCTATTAGCTAGGGAAGAATTTCCATCTCATTTTAGATGCCTTATCATGTCTCATCATATCTCATCTCATCTCTTTGAAGAATAATAATCTACAACTGAAGGTAGGGGAGATCAATTAGATCCTCCAAGCGCTATAAATATTTAGGTCAAGCTTCATGACTTTTATATCAACTGCATCATCCATCTCCATATCTTTTGTCAACTTGTCTCATCTTTGATCATCAGATGAATAATGATGTCTCAATCTAAAGAAGAAGAATCATCATAGGGGAGATACATATTCCACCATATATCCAATATCAATAGGCGAGATACCACTTACAATGAGAGGTAAGGATAAAATATTATCCTATTAACTAATGAAAATTGGCAAGATATAATTTAGCATGAGAGGTAAGGATCAAACTCTATCCTATAATTCGTTGATATTCCCACCTTAACCCTCAAGATTCAATTGGTAGAAAACATGCATCCCATCACTTGAGCGAGATACCACTTACCATAAATGGTAAGGATCACACACTATCTCAAGTCCGCTCACCCATTTTCTAGATAGGTGGAAATCCAAAAAAGCCCAATACGTGGGTAGGATGCATACTGGGGTATACTCTATGAATTCTGAGACTTGATGGTAGGGGGAGATACCTACTTGTCACAAGTGACAAGGATCACACACACACCCTATAGTGATAGTAGGAGAGATACACTTATCACAAGGGATAAGGATCACAACTTATCCTATTTTCCAAAGCTCCGTCAACCCTAGGATATATCCAACTTAATTCCTCTCCATGGGAGCTCAAACAGAGGGGAAGAGCATAGCTCATTGTTCTCGATCAACTGCGACCCTTTCTTAGAAGGGTCACATCCAACAGTCTAAGATGCTCTTTGAAGACCAAGAACTTTGATTTCGGCAAAGGCTTGGTGAGAGTGTCAACAAACTATTTATCAGTTGAAGCCTCATTGCTTCAATTTCATAGAAAATCATCATTGGAGCCTCACTACTCCCTCTGCACCATAAATCAGATATAAGGATATCTAATCTTAATATGCTCAGATCAGTCATAAAACACGAGATTCTCTGAAATTTATATCCCACTCATATTATCACAATATATCAAAATCATGCCCAACACATCCACAAACAACTCTACAAAGATCTATCTCAATCACATTGTCTCATAGCTAGCCATGCTAAAAAAAAATTTCTCTGTCTCAGCCATACTCAAGTAAACAAAATTATTTTTCTAGTTCATATAGGAAATCGTGGCAGAGTTCACGCTATAGCAACACCCAAGTCTGCTTTTCAACATTTTCAATCTCATTCAACATCAATGTATCCATCAAGTATCTTCCTAACAATGTGTCTCGACCCATGATTAATAGTTTCATGTAGATATTTGGGTACATGTTTAGCAACAACCGAATATATATATACAATCTCTATCTGGATCAAAGTACATAATGGAATGCAAGGATTCATCTGACTACCAACTCATCATGGGATTCATCAAATCTTAATATGAAGGGGAGTCTCTCTCAATTTCTTTAGTGTAAATCATCATGCCAAATCGCTATCAATATACTTCTCTTGACAATGAATTCTTTATCATCTCTATGATACACTTCTTAATAAGTGGAATTCTGAGTCTAAGAGGAAAACTCCCAGTGCTATTGATGAGATGGTATGAATTTGTCATAAATAAATCACTAGCATATATAAAACCAAATAGTAAGGACATACCTTAAACCTTGAAGAGAGGTTGGGGTCTACATCAGGAGTCTGTAAATCCAAGTATTCCAAATCCAAAGGGCTTGCTTGAGTCCATTCGAGACTTTCTTCCATTTGTAATCATGTGTCTAATTTCATGTGCCTTAAAGCCTTAAGGTAGCTACACAGACACTATTTCCTTAAATATCATAGAGGAAGCCATCTTTACATACATCTAATAATAGCACATCTGGAAAAAGGAGCTACAATCCTTTTCCTTTGAGATCATATTCATGGTCACTGATGAATTAATATCGCAAAATAATTTGACAATATTGTATCTTGTCATCTAGAATGGTCCTTACATGAAGGACATATAAATCTCAACATCTCTTTATCTTAGAACATCTCATTTTATTATTAAGTGACAATGTACTCCCTTTGAGTGGGAAGCCTCTTCAATCATAGCTATCAACTTGAGCGATTGAGATTCTTCCTTCAAGGTGTGAGCTCTTGTCTACTTTCAAGTGCCACTCTAATCATGTGATGGCTCTACATCCTTCTCAATTTCAATATAGAGGACTTGGTTCTTAAATTAATTAGATGTACATATCCATCTTAGAACAAGAACAAGAGAAATAATATCAAAATAAATAAACATAACAAAATTGTACCTGGTGATGAGGAAGGATTGCCATCCTTTCTCTAGATAGGAGAGTGGCATCTTCATTATCTTGCATAGACTCCCTCTCAGAGTTTACTCTTCTTTCACTATTCAACATCCTAATAATCGTTAGGATCTCCTTTTCTTGGTCACATCCTCATCCAATAAGTTACTGAAGTAATCATTCAAATGTTCATGGAGGAAGAGTAAACATTAGTCTAGAAATGATAAATATAAACAAGAGTAGCATCACAAAGAAATAAAAAAATGTCTTGAAAGTACTTATCTTTGATGAGAATAATACAAAGCTATCAAATCCCTCTTGGTCCTACCTCCATGAGTCACCTTGTTAATAAACCATATTTCAATGTCATCTTTGGAAGAAATACTTCCTCTTCATTACCTGTATCCTTGATCTCTGACAACTAGGTCCAACCATCAATATATATGATGAACATTGAATCTACAACATGGCCTTCTCCTAGGGTTTCTCTAAATCTATCCCAAATAACTTAATAAATTTTCATTGATCAATATAAATAATTTTCACACTAGGGTTTTGATACGATAGAACTTATGGCTTTTCCATATCAAATCCTAGGGGTTCTCCCAAACCCTAGATTTTGTAAGAACAAATAATTCCCTAGGGTTACCTTCAAACCTTAGCATTCTCTTAGGTCTTCGCCATATTCAACTTTTTCACTCTTCTTAACCACAAACTCCATCATAGGTGTCATCACGGGGGTGATCTCAATGAATTTTCTTTAGCCTAACTCCGATTCCATGTTAATTTTTAGGGCTAGGTTATTCTCTATTGTAGATAATTAAAAATTTAAAATTTTTCATCATTTTCACATATTAAATTCACCCCATAACATCACATCATCATAAGGAATTATGTAGAGAGAACAAAAACATTAGCAGAACAGTAAAGAACAATAAAATAAAATCATGCAAAATAGAGACACCAAGATTTAGGCCAGATATCAGGGAAAAACTCCACAAGGGGGAAAACCCAACCAGATTCTTCTTTTATTATATATTCATCAAATGTTCAATTGAGATATAAAGTATGATGAGAATGAGATGCATCAATCAGATTAGGCCTTCTAAGGCCCATCCAAGTCAGTTCACAACTTCAATTGTGAACTAAATGAAACAAGTCCAAGAGAGTTGCCATCATATCACTATCATATACAATATACATCTTCCATAGAGACATTTTCACATATGTCATCCATCATGTTATGATTGTAATCAAGAGTATGTTAGGATCAATCATCAAGGCTACTGTCATCAAGTTCACTACCATGTCATATATGGGTTACTACAATATCAAGGTTGTTGCCATAATGTAATACATATTATGTCACATATCTTCCAAATTCATACCTCACTATTTAGGATGTACATCCTTGTGATACTAGGTCACTGCCATATAAAAGGTTAGCACATGAAACCAATATTGTGTATATGGTGCCATTGTAACACAGATGAAGTTTGAGCCACTGATCAATGCTTGAATGAGATGTGAATACACAATCAATGTATAAATGTCACGCTAATTAACTGTATGACTATGATACCAATCACTATATAAATGAAAAGCCAACCAATATATGAATATGATACCAATCACTATCTAAATGCAAACCTAATCCATTATGTGAATGATTTTGATCCACTATAAGAATATTGTATAAATGTGATGCCAATCCATCGTATTAATGTGAGCCTTATGTTGTACTATGTAACAATACCCCCCATTTATAAGGACTAATAGTTAGTATTTGACATATAAATGGGGACCCTTTTAAATTTTTAGCCTTTGAAAATAAATGTTAACTCTAAAAATTTGCTTAAAACCTTTAGAAAGGAACCCATACTTGAACCTTTATCATCGCAAATCGCGTCTCGTAGTTTTCCATGTGACAATTATAAACATCCTATAAAAAATCTAGAAATGGGATATGCGATAAAGCCTCCACTGTGATTTTTCGATTGCGACACTCCAAGAATATGCTATCACACTTCACAAGTCGTAATTTAATAAGACATGCCATTGTGTTATCCCTTAAAAATTGCAAAATGTGATATTGCGATGTTTCACAATGGCATTTCACATTATCTGTGAATAGCGCTATGCTACAGCGTTCGAAAGTCGCAATGCGAAAAATTAGGTGTAAAATGTGGGAAGTTATTGAGTTTTAATGAAATATCAAGTGGGTTGACAGAGAAATTATTGTTTTGCAGCTCGAGGAGAGAAGTTAATGTTTTTAAGTGATGGCTAGTTAATATAGAATTTGTGTTCAAAATATTCCCATGATTCAAGTAATTTCAAAGAGCTCTTTAGCCTTAATTTACCTATACTGTTTACTCTGATATATCTCTCTTTCATTTCAGGGAAGCTTCAAAAGGGATGTCCTTATGAAAAGTAATGCAAAAAAATAAGCAACAGAGTGTTTCGAAATCTGAGGTTACAGAGATGTCGCCCATGTTTTCTGATACAGTTTGCATTGCTGATGCGGGAGCAACGGCGTGGGAAGTTATCTATAATAGAATTGAAGATGAGCGGCCTAAAGTTACTATTACCAAGGCAAAAAAGATTCAATACAACCCTCGGGAGTTCAATTCAGAGACGTTGCTTGCTCTTTTCTTCACATAATAGGAGCAAGAGCCAAGATACTGCCATACATGGATATAGTTAGATGGGTGGTGGAGAATGTCAATATTGAAGATAGATAATTCAAGAATTCAAAGATGGAGCTGATGGGATCATTTAAAGCCAAAGACTTGAAACAAACATATCATCTTCCCTACCCTCAGGATATATATGATAGACCACTCCTGGCCAAGTTCGCTAAACAAAATGAAGAACCCTTTAAGATGATTCAAGGGTGGAGAGTCCTAGAAAACAAATTCAAATATGATAAGACATGTATGTACCCCATAGTTCCTTTAGCACATCCCCTTAACTATGCAACCTCCATGTTATGTATATTGTATCGAATGCCTAATAATACCAAGTTCTCTATAGAATGGGTTGGGTCCCTTTAATCAATGCATGTATCAATTATCATATAATGAATTGGGATACTATCCTATTCGACAACTTATCTACGACTATTTTTGAATATTGTCAAAAGAGATCCACCTCCACAGAAAACCTTCCTCCATTTTATATGAGTGCTTCTATGATGGACTCTATTTGCTTCTCTACTAATTTTCCAATTATGGGTTGGAAATGGACCTTGCAAGACCCATACCCCATCCATCTCAGTCACAAACAAATGTGGGAATCTCATTTTATACCCCATTTTTACAAGATATGCCATGGTGTTATTCTACCATTACACAAATGATTTTTGATAAAAAAGCCCACAAATTTTCTAAGGAAGCCGCTACAGACCTTCTTGTATTAGGCAAGTACTTTGCTGAGCAATGGTTCACATATATCAGAGTTTACAATAGTACAACATAACCACATGTACTTCCTTTGTATGTCTCTGACAAGCTGTTAGCTAGAGAAATAGCTCACCAAACTGTTGGAAAAGGCTTAACCAAGACTTTGAAAGATAAAAAAAAATCACTGTGGCCACCCTTTCCCATTCGGTGTGGTTCTTTTTCATTAGCAAACTTCAACCATGCAAACAAAGAATTACTGAACATAGAGAGCGTTAGGCTAGCTACTTTGCCAAAGAGGTAATTTGACCCAGAGAAAGTAGCACAAAATGTTACTACGTCACTAAAGGTCAAGCCCTTTATCCATGAAGATCATGAATTTGAAGATTTATTACAATTAGCTGTGTCATTTGAACAAGCATTCAACTAGGCAAAGGTGAATTTGAATCCTGACGACTTCGAAAGGTTTTATGAATTTAGAAATCAGAGGCTTGAAACAATCCCATTGCATTTTTTAAGAATTGATGACAAACCTACACCTAGTGTGACCATTAACAATGAGGGACCAAATTCTTGCACAGAATATCAGGTGAATGTAGCCCAAAACACAGGGCGGACACAAGAAACAAAGGCTACTACAAAATCTAGCAAAAGGTCAGCTAAGAAACATGTCAAGATTGACCTAACTCAGGATACTGGTCCCAAAGGCAAGAGCAAAATTATGGAGTAGTAATGGGACCTGTTTAATAAAAAAATTCAAGATACTTCCAAAGAAACAGATGCCCAAGAAACTATAGGATACCATACTTCACAAAAAACTCAGAAAGTTCGAGAAAGGGACAAATTAACAGAATGCATAAATTATACCTACATTTCCGACATATGAGATTATCCTAAAGGTTACAGAAATACCTCCATTAGATGTATTCTAAAAAACACTGCATAAGGTTGTAGTAAGAAGACAAAGGGAGAGAAAGAGAGTGGAAACACATGAAATTCCACCAGGGAATGAACCAATGGATATAGTCTAGAAGGATATTCCTTCAAATCCAACTGAAAATTTAACTAGGCTATCACAATTTGCAGGGGCATATGCTACTACCACCATGGATAAGGCTACTGAAGTATTCGTTTTATTAAGGGAAAGAGAAGAAATGATAGAACAACTTGAGAAATAGCTGGAAATTGAGAAAACAAATGTGAACAAGCAAGCCACAAAACAAATAGTCCAATTGCAGCAAAGTATGGAAGTACTTAGGATAAGCCACAAAGTAGACATCTCAACAATGAATATGAAAATCCAAGAATGGCAAGAGGCTATGGTGAAATATAAATATTTCCCCACTGTTGATGAGTTCATCAAAGAGGCATTGGAGCTAAACTCCATTTTGTCAAAACAACAAGATCTATTCTGCTAGAAAATGTCCCATATCACCCCTTATTTGAATACTAGTGATCAATTAACAGATAAGGCAATTGATTAGAGAATTGAGTTTGATGACTTAAATACTAAGATCTATGACTATATTGAAAGGAAATAATCTGAATAAGGAAGAAGCGCTAATATGCCAGAGATTGAAGAGACACATAGAGACATATTATTCATAGATTGGGATGTGCGGATTAAGTAGGCAGAATTGGTAGTAGCAAAAGCAACAAGAGTGGCAAAGAATATAATAAAAGAAGTCAATCACACTTTGCACAACACCAACTTGATAAAATAATGTAATCCAAAGTCACTACTATATTTGAAAGACTTGGATAAAAACTGGAAAGCAAGGATGAAAATCCAAAGAGAGGCAATCGCGAAATTATGAAACACTGACTGGGAGGCATATTGGAAATTTCTTGTCAAACCTCACAACCAAATTATCACATTGATTTGTTCACTCAATTCAATGCAAAGCGTGCTTCTACCTCTTACAGATGCCATCTTTGTAGAACTTGTCAGAACGCAATTCGAAGCACCTCCTCAAGTAAAACCAATGTTCGACATATGCGACCTCAGGGAAAAGCTGGCAAACAACAACACATTTTCATAGCCTCGAGTCATCAAATCAATTTTATTTTAGAGTTAGTTACTAGTAAAGAGGAAGGTTGTTTGAAACCTCCTCAGATATTTTGTACAATCTATTTTTAAACTTTAGTTAGATAGTATTTATACCCTTCTCATGCATTTAGAGAAGGCTCAAGGATTTTATCAAAAGACATTTGCAAAGAATGAACTTTTGTAAGTTTGTGGATGCCTTGATGAAATTATGGAACATGGTCATTACTTTTGAATATGAAACTACTTTCCTTTGTTGATGCACTACTGTATGCTTGGAGAATAATTTGATTGAAGAAAGGAGCTGATCTATGTCACTAGTCAAATGAGCAGAACCTCACACATATGGTACTTTTATCTTGTATGATCAGTTCTGTTTTATCAAATTAGTGATAACATTTTCTTTCATTAATTATATATGGAGTATGTTCTTTCTGTTATGTGTTAATTTCACTATTGTATGATACTTAGTTGAAAGCGTTTATTTTCGTATATGATCACTAACTATATGTGATATAATTTACACATTTCTTTGACTAACTATTTAGTCAAAGAAATTATATTTACATGTTATCATCTTTGTTTAACATGTGAATGATCTTTATTACCATGTACCAAACATATATCTTTTTAGATTGCATATCACACAAAATACCTGGGTTTATATTAGATTAAGTTAATTAGAGATTTGCATGTTAGAATAGGTCATTTAGTTATCATTATTCTTATTGCAATCACTTGAAAACCACCCATCAT
Organism: Pinus taeda; assembly: GCA_000404065.3. Lineage (NCBI taxonomy): Eukaryota > Viridiplantae > Streptophyta > Pinopsida > Pinales > Pinaceae > Pinus > Pinus taeda. Next base: position 26,527 of record APFE031380206.1, on the reverse strand, counting down.
CATTTTCAAACCCACACTGGGAAACTGATCCCATCATCCCCAGTCGGAGCCATCACACCAAATGGAAAAGGAGTTGCTTTCAAGGTTCGGACCGAGTGGTTATCCCCCATGTTGGAGCAGCAAAATTCTGAGGCTTCAACATTTCTGTGCTAGAAGGAGGGCCATCCGAATATGAATGGCATATAAATATAAAGATCAATTGAAAAACTTTCATAAGAGTAAAAAACCCTCCACAAATTCTACATCTTCTAGATCTCTTTCAAAATCTCGAGAACATAAATATGAAGTTTTAGAAACCTTTCCCTCATCTCCTGAAGTATTAAGACAAGCACCTTCTTTAGATTACACTCATGAGTCTCCCGAAGTTCACTCCTTAATACATAAATTGGAACATATATCCATTTCTACTGAGAAACCTGAAAATCTAAAGCTTCTGAAGAAAGTGTCACTTCCCTATTATGAGATACTAGTGTATTAATTCGATTACAAAGTGAAAATATTGGAGTAACCCCTTTTGAGTTTCCCATTCATTCAAAATGTAAGAAAGCTGCCACATCAAAATCTAAATCAGTTACTAGCGAGATCACATCACCTTTCCCTCCATTTACTTCCCCATTCACTTCTACTCAATCGCCTCTTCTCAACTATCCATTTTTTTTCGACTCAAACAATTAGTGCTGCTACCAATAGAACTAGTCCAGTAGTAAGTTCTTCACCATCCCTATATACTTTTGGATTTGCCTCCTCATCTTCACAACCTTCAACACAAGTTATGGCCAATCAACATGCTAAGCCTTGGACAAACCCTAGTGCGGTATTGGTTGCTAATCCAAATGCTCTCCTAGCAAACCCAGAAAAATGGTTACCTAAGTATATTCCTGATGATGGTCTTCATGTTGAAGAACATATAAATAACTTTATGTTAGCCATGAACCTTAATGGAGTTTTGCATGAAGATGTTGTTATCATATTGTTTCATTATAATTTCTAGGGATCTACATGATCCTGGTACTTTTTCCCTTCTAGCAGGCTCAATAAGAACCTAGTGTTGGGTTGTGTTATATTCTTTCCACGACTAGCTCCCCTAGTTAACCGAGGGGTTAGAGGGGGGATAGAGCCTCGCCCTTCGTCATGCTGATTACACAGTGGGGGGGTCACAGGGATTTGAGGGGGGCGGGGTAATGCCCCAGGGAATTTTTTTTTGGGACCCTATATTAGGTGGGGCAAACCTACCTATGGTTTTGTGTATGTTTTTCACACATGGTTTTGGGCGCGATGGTTTTTGGTCCATGGTATTGTATGCTTCAACATGTATAAATATGTATTGTAACATTGAAAGGAACATAATGAAAAATCAAGCTGGTAGTCCCAGTTTTGGGATCTAGGGGAAAATATCTATGTATATGTGTTTTATGTGTTATGCTCTTGCATTGTTTATTTTTTGTTCTTAGAATTTGTATGCAGGTAATTTTTGTACGAAGTTAAAACGTACATTTGGTATCAGAGCTGTTTTGGCTTCAAGGGGACGCCTTTGTTACTGAGGTGTTTCGCTCTGGCCTGTGGTAAACCCTGTTCAATGGGAGGTCTACAGGATCGATTATGGTAGTGAAAGAAGATGGTGGGTAGTAGAAAGATAGAGATAAAGAAATTTAATGATTAGAGCTTTGAGTTGTGGAAACTGAATATGGAGGATCTGCTGGTGGACAAAGATTAGTGGATTCAGAATATATCCAGGTACTAAACCAACGAGGGTGTTCAATGAAGAATGGAAGAAGTTGGATCGGAAGGCAAAGAGCACAATATGATTGTGTGTCTCAGATTTAGTATTGTTGAATGTGTTAGGGGAAGCTACAACAAAGGCTTTGTGGGACAAGTTAGGGACTTTGTGCCAATCTAAGTCTCTAGTGAATAAAATGTTCCTACGGAAAAAGCTGTATAACCTGAGGATGAAAGATGGAGACCCAGTGACAGAGCATCTGAACACATTTAATACTGTGGTAAGTCAGTTATTATATGTCGATATTAAAATTTTAGATGAAGATAAGTGCATCCGTTTGTTGTGTTCTCTACCAGATTCCTGGGATAGTCTGGTTATTGCAATACATAGCAATGCAACTTCCTTGGACTTTGATGAAATAGTCTCATCCTTGCTGACAGAGGAGATGAGACGAAAAAATATGGAGAGCCAGAATGGTGATGCCTTGTCTGTATGATGACGGTCCCAGAACAAAAAAATAAAATAATTCATCTACCGGGAGATCCAAATCTAGGGGGAGATCTAAATCTCTAGGAAAACCTGTAAAGGTGGTGTGCTGGAAATGTGAAAAGGAAGGGCACTACAAAAGGGACTGTAAATATAAAGCTCTTGACAAAGGAAAGGGATCTGATGATGCTCCTTATGCAGAGGCAAAAACCACCTCAGATGAAGGTGGGGATGTTTACTTGGATTCTTCAAGTACACATGTAGACCATGAGGCATTGTTGATTGACTCAGGTGCATCCTTTCACTTCACTCCCCATAGAGATTGATTTTGCGAGTATGAGAAATATGATGGTGGTGATGTCTTCTTGGGGGATGACAGGAAGGTTAGAGTCATTGGTAGTGGAAAAGTCAAGTTGAAGTTACAAGGTGGAAGGATTAGAAAACTTCCAGGTGTTCTGCATATTCCTGCATTAGCCAGAAATCTGATTTCTGTAAGAAAGTTGGATGATGTAGGTGTGAAAATAGTGTTCGAGAAAGATACATGCAAGATGGTTCGACGAGCACTGGTATTGATGTAGGGAGTTTGGATTGGAATTCTATACAAGCTACAAGGTAGCACTGTAATTGATGGGTGCAACAGTTCTATGGTTCCTAAAAGTGGAGCAAAAAATCTAGTGGTCTCTAGAGAAAAGACCATGATATGGCATCAAAGGCTTGGACATATTGGAGAGAAGGGCCTTCAAATACTTCATGGTAAAGGTATGGTAGAAGGTATGATGAATAGCTCTCTGGATTTTTATTTCTGTGAAAATTGTGTATATGGGAAGCAGAATCGGGTGAGTTTCCCCTCTGGTGGTAAGAGGGTGAAACAAATATTAGAGCTTGTGCACAGTGATGTGTTTGGACCTGTGAAGATTCCATCACTGGGTAAGTCTGTGTACTATGTATCATTTACAGATAACTTCTTAAGGAATACATGGATATATTTCCTCAAGGAGAAATCTAAAGTCTTTGACAGGTTTAAAGAATTTAATGATCTAGTGGAAAACCAGAGAGAGAAGAAGATAAAGGTGTTGAGGACAAATAACAGTGGAGAGTTTTGCAACAAGAAATTTGAAGAATTATCTAAGAAGTGTGGTGTAGCACGATAGAAAACTACTCCATACACACCTAAGCAAAATGGAGTTGCAGAAAGAATAAACAAGACGTTGATGGAAAGGGAAAGAAGAATGCTCAATGGTGTTAGGTTAGGACAAGAATTTTTGGCAGAGGTGGTGGAGATAACATGTTACCTAGTCAATAGATCACCTTCATCAACGTTGGAGGATAAGACTCCACAAGAGGTATGGATTGGTAAGAAACCCTCTCTTTCACATCTGAGGGTATTTGGATGTGATGCATACGTACATTTTCCAAAGGAGAAAAGAACAAAGTTGGATAGTAAATCTAAAAAGTGCATCTTTATTGGGTATAAGGATGGTTTAAAGGGTTATAAGCTTTGGAACCCAG
>APFE031380206.1:0-20723 GCA_000404065.3 Pinus taeda | reverse complement strand
TTTGAGGGGGGCGGGTAGCCTCCTGTACGGGGTCCAGGGCAACGCCCCGAGAAACTTTATTTTGGACCATATATTAGTTGGGGTGAACCTATTGATGGTTTTGTGTATGGTTTTTGCACATGGTTTTGGGCGTAATGGTTTTCGGTCCATGGTATTGGATGCTTCGGCATGTATAAATATGTATTGTAACATTGAAAGGAACATAATGAAAAATCAAGTTGGTAGTCTCGGTTTTGGGATCCAGGGGAAAATATATGTGTGTATGTGTTTTATGTGTTATGCTCTCGCATTGTTTATTTTCTATTCTTAGAATTCACATGCAGGTAATTTCTGTATAGGGTTAAAACCTACACCTAGGATGCTTTTGAAGAAATATTTCCTAAATAATTTGGTGATGATAGAACTATGACACCTTTAATCAATCATCTTTCCAACCTAAAAGCAAGCTTAGATGAAAGGATCAAAGACTTCAACTCCAGATTCAACAAGTTACTGAACAAAATCCCAGCCGCCTCTAGACCTGCAGTAGATGTACAAATAGAGTGGTACATATATTCCTTCCCTCGAATACGCAATTTTTGTAGATAGAGCCAATAAGGCTACCCTTGTAGAAAACATGAAAGAAGCGTTCTTTGTAAAAAGAAGAATTATTGCCTTAGAAAAGAGATCACAGATAGAAGAAAGGAAATGAAAGAAAGTGATATTCAAGGAAGATTCAAAAAGTAAATCTCTAAAGGACCCTTTTTACCTTTAAGGCCTTCAAAAGGTGCTAAATACCATGTCAAATGAAATGGTCGAAATCAAGAAATAGGTTTCATAATCATCCGCTCTCAAGAAAGCTTTTCACCCATTCAAAAGAAATCCTTCTTCTACATCCCAACCACGAAATACTATTTCAAACTCTGAATCCGATGAAGAACCAGAAGAAGACTCAACAACCAAAGAAGAAGCAGAAACTGAAGAAGAATTTGAGTTAAATGGAATGTGGGATTTTATTATGCTAACTGAAGAGGAAGCAAAAGCTATGCCAGTAACTACAAGAAGTAAAAGCTCTATTGATATGTTAACAACAAATCAGAAACAGAAAGTTGCTACTCCTGTAAAGGAGAAAACAGTAAGTAAGAAATCTAAGACTACTCAAATTGATTCAATTCCATTAGATCCTCCAACTGCTTCTAAAATTTTAGTAATTTTGGATACAATGGAATATAATATAGTCAAAGATATGAAAAAGACTAGAGAAAACATTTCATTGCATGAATTGATTAAACTCAAACAACAACAAAAAATCTTACTTAGAGAGTTAAAAGCAGTTCCTGTAGCTCCTTCACCATCCAATATAGTTACTTAAGCTGCTAAAGATATAGGAAAGCCTCCTTCATCTTCAAACAAAGTAAATCCCACAGACCTAGTTCTAGTAGGTGATAGATCTATCTCTCATACTCCTCCATTTCTTCTTACCTATGAGATTTTCAATATAAATGTCCATAATTGCCTTATTGATTCAGTAGCCTTTTCAAACATCATGCAAAGAACTGTGTGCACTAAATTAAATATCACACCTCAAAAATATGTTATACACATAGTTCAACTGGATAGGACAAAAGTAGAGGTACTTGGAGAAATGAAATCAATTTCAATCAGGCTTTCCTCCAACCCAAAAGTTTCACAGGTAATCGATATTCTAGTGGCCAATATCCCTGAATTTTATGGTTTAATTTTGAGCAGGGATTGGTCTAAAAAGTTACACGAATACTTTGCAACTGATTGGTCTCATATGTGGTTGCCATACAATGGTAAGCCTAGCCAAATTAGAGTAGATCATGAGAAATTCATGAATTACACAGTCATTGATCTCAAGGGAAACAATGAACCAGTAGCTTTCACCAATAATATCATCGAATAATACTCAACTGATTCATTCTTGGGATCCTTTAATGCACAAAAATCTCCCTTTCTGAATAATGTTGTAGTATCTCAGATAGATTTTTTTTCGCAAACAAATGCTTCCAAGTGTATAGATGTAGTTGATAAACTTGTAGACAATTCATTATTCTGGACTCTTTATTTTGATGGTTCCAAGTCTGAAGATGGTGCAAGTGTTGGATGTACCTTAATGAGCCTGCAAGGAGAGAAAACAATGTTAGCTTGCAGGCTTGAATTTCAATGCACTAACAATACTGTAGAATATGAAGCATTAATTCAAGGTTTATACAAAGCCATTGGCCTTGATGTCAAGTATTTGCAAGTATATGGAGACTCTGAAATAGTTATTAAACAAGTAAGAAACACAATCCATTGTGTGTATGGGCATCTCAAACATTATCAATCCCTAGCCCATAATCTTACTTCTGACTTCACTGGTTTTAACATTTCTTCAGTCCCCAGAATACAAAATGCAAGTGCTGATTTACTTGCCAATGTAGCATCTAAGCTTATACCTTCAGAGGAATTTAGTCCAGATATATTTTCTATAGAGCTAATTTTTAGACTATCCATACTTGAAAATGTAACAAATTGGAGAGTGTTTAATAATGATGCTAATATAATTGATTTCCTTACATTAGAAGGATCTTATGAGGAACAAATCATAGATGAACACGAACATGACTTGAAAATCAACCATAAACAAGATCAAAATCCAATTCCAAAGTCTGTAGTCAAAATGAAAGATCTCTATGATTTGAAAGACATATTTAAAAAGATTACCAGCTCTAAGACTCAGAGTTCTACTTTGAGATTTGAAGTAGTAAACCTAGGCACATCTGAAAAACCTTAAAACGTCAACCTAAGTCTTGGTTTATCATCCAAAGAAAGGATATCATTCATCAAATTGTTGAAAACATATAAACATGTCTTTGCCTGGGATTATTCATATCTCAAGACCTACGATACCTTTGTAATGCAACACACTATACTGATGACCTCCAATGAGAAACCAGTTCAACAAAAGCTTAGAAAGATTCATCCAAACCTTGAAAGCCAAATCAAATATGAATTAAATAAACTTCTGAAAGAAAAAATAATTTTTCTTGTTAGACAGTCAAAATGGGTATCAAATATGGTTCCTGTCAAGAAAAAGAATGGAGATATTAGGATTTGTATTGATTTTAGGAACTTAAATAAAGCTTGTCAAAAGGATAAATTTCCTTTGCCTACCATGGAGAAAATATTGCAATCAATTGTAGGTTCTGAGTTAATGTCTTTTCTAGATGGATTTTTAGTATACAATCAAATTCTTGTACATCCAGATGATAGACTAAACACAACATTCAAGACCAAGTAGGGGAGATACGCTTATTAGAAGATTCCTTTTGGACTTATCAATGCAGGTGCTACATTTCAACGCACCATGGATATTACTTTTAAAGGTCTGATTAATAAATCAATTGTTATTTACCTATATGACATTACAGTCTACTCTAGGAACAGAAACAATCATTTGAATGACCTAAAGCATATTTTCAAAAGATGCAAGAAATATGGAATTTCTCTAAATCCCAAAAAATCATACTTTGTGTTAGCAGAAGGCAAGCTTCTCGGATTCATAGTGTCCAAGAAAGGAATTTATATTGATCTTGTTAGAATCCAAGAAATTGAGAAGATTCCTCTCCTGCATAACAAAAAGACCATGCAATCATTCCTAGGCCAGATTAATTTTGTAAAAATATTTGTTCCCTATTTTCCACAGATTGTTTTACCCCTTCAGTCAATGATAAGAAAGAATGTAGTCTTCAAATGGGGTAAAAATGAAAGAGAGCCATATGAGTTAATAAAAAAAGCCATTATAAACGCTCCTTCTTTAACAACGCCAGAATTTCTTAAACCTTTTTTACTATACACATTTTCATTTGATACATCATATGTAGTAGTTTTAACACAGCTGAATGATCAAAACATCGAGGCACCTATCTCTTTTTCTAGTTCCAATTTACAGGGTGCCAAGCTAAACTATTCAGCTGTTGAGAAACAAGCTTTTGTTGTCTTTAAAACCTTAAAACATTTCATACATTTTCTCCTCAAAACTCATACAAAAATAGTGGTATGTTACCCTGCGGTAAGGCAATTATTGATTCAAAGAGAAGTGGGAGAGAAAAGAGAAAATTAAGTCACTGTACTTCAAGAGTACGATGGAGAAATCCGACCTACTAAAATTATTAGGGGCTAAGGTTTTTGAAGAATGCTAACTGGAGCTTCCCATTTATCAACATAATAAGACCAAGGTAATGAAGTGAAAATATCAGAGGTAAGCCTCAATGATGCAAAATCACAATATGGTGATTTGAAGTTTTATTTAAAGAATTGATATGCTCCATGCATCTCAATTACAAAACAAAGTGTGCCTTAAGGTTGAAATCAAATCAATATGAATTAATCGATGATGTATTATTTAGAAAAAATTATGATTTAGTATTATTAAGATTCCTAGAAAAACCTAAAGCTGAAAAGGTTATACAGGAGTTACATGATGGACCAACTGGAGGTCATTTTGAAGGAAACACCACAACTCACAAATTCCTACATGTAGGTTATTATTGGCCAACATTATTCAAGGATGCAGATGACTATGTGAGAAAATGAAAAACTTGTCAAATTGTAGTTGGAAGAGAAAAGAAACCAAAATTCCCTTTACAACCAACAAATATCCAACAATCATTTGAACAATGGGGATTAGATATAATTGGTGAGATTGTTCCTAACTCTTCCAAGCAGCACAAGTACATCCTTTCAGCTATTTATTATTTCAAAAAATGGGTAGAATTTATCCCACTAAAGGTACCTAACACAAATAGTATTACAAACTTTATTGATTAGTACATAATCACTAGGTTTGGCTAACCTACAACTTTAATGTTTGATAATGCATTTTAATTTTCTGGAAATACTTTGGTAGAATTTTCCTTAAAAATAGGTTTAAAATTGAAGCATTTAGCCAACTATTATCCACAAGGTAATGGATTAGCCAAATCAACAAACAAAATCCTTATCAAAATCATCAAGTGGACTATAGACAAAAATCATAGGAATTGGCACAAAGCATTGACATTTGCTCTTTGGGAAGATAGAATAACACATAAGGCCTCAATCAGTTCTTCTCCTTTTGCTTTAGTTTATGGAAATGAAGCACTTCTCCCCACAAACATAAAAATCCCATCTCTCGCCCTAGTGAAATTTATTAATGAAAATCCTTCCTCTTCTCTTCAAGCAAGACATTTTTAGATCCTTAATCTTGAAGAAGAAAGAGAAAAAGATAAAGCCACCCATTCCCATGATCAACAGTTAGTCAAAGCCTCTTTTGATACAATCTCTACCAGTCATAAAACCTTTGAAGTAGGTGATTTGGTTTTCAAATGAGACAAAGCACATGAGGAAAAGGGCAAACACAACAAATTCCAAAGGCTGTGGCTTGGACCATTCCAAAGCATTGAGAAAATTGGTCCATCAACATTTCTTTTATGAGACTTGTCAGGTCAAATAGATTCTTTACTCGTTAATGGGCAAATTTTGAAAAAATACTTTTCCTAGAAAACAACCTTTTTTAATTCTGTATCATATTGTCTTTAAAATTCGTAGGAAAAATAAAAGTTAAGTAGTATTTACTTTTGACGTCTCAAAATAAAGTCTCTGAGAATATTTCGATTTTTCGCTTCTATAAATAGGAAAAGTTAAATAAATAACTAGAGCATTTGAGTATCAAAAAAAACCCAATTTCTTTGAAAAACTTGACCTTGCTTAAATCACTTATTTCTATGAACAAGTTCTTATCTTTATAAAGATATGATGTTTTGTTATCAGTCAAGAAAAGAATATTTAACCTACTAAGGACTCTTTAGAGATGGGTATCTCAAAACTCTATTATTATCATCCAAAAACTCTTAAAAAGAGCCAATGATTCACCCCCATTTGATATTATATCTATCTATATATATATATAATTATATATATTATTATATTATATTATTATATATATATATATATATTATATTATATATATTATATATATATTATTTATTTTATTTATTTATTATTTTTTATTTTTATTTATTTATTATTTTATTTTATTTTATTATTATTTTTTTTTTTTAAAATTTTTTTTTTTTTAGGGTGTAATTCTAACTCATGAAAAACTTAAGAAGATAATAAGTCTCATTAAGAGCTTGTTTGCCATGATCACAGGGGAATAATTAATTGATATTACCCAGTACTGCATATCAAAAGGGGGTAAAATCCAATGATCTAATCAATCAAAGGACAAGGGGTCTCATCAAGAGCCATCTTGTTCAGTTTAGTTACAACCAGTGAATGGCTTTGTCATTATTGGGTTACGAAGCCTAGACAACGTCTTTTAAGAAACTTAAAAAGAAAAATTACATAAAAGGAAAAAATAAGATCCAAATGAGAAAGCAAGCAAATGAATATCATTTTGAATTTTGAAAATTGCTTTGGATGGGACAATGAATCATTCTTGGTTAAAAGATAACCTTGCCAAGGCTATGAACGCCTGCTAGTAGCATAGGCTCTATCTGTGATAAATGAGTAAACAATAAAAACTAATCTATAGAAGACACCTACTATATCTCTTTAAATCTTAGTATAGATTGATGCAAACATTTATATTTTTATCATTACAAGAGTAAAGTAGTTGAATAATTAAATTAAGTGATTATGATTCCAGAGAAAAGTTGTTCAGTTTGTAAGTCATGTAATTATTATTCCTATAACTCTTCTAATTTTGCAAGTTTGAGATTTCAAAAGACCTATCAAAGATAACTGGTTCTCCCAAGTGAATTGCCAATTGTTGCACTATGTAACAACACCCCCCATTTATAGGGACTAATAGTTAGTATTTGAAATATAAATGGGGACCCTTTTAGATTTTTAGCCTTTGAAAATTAGTGCTAACTCTAAAAATTTTCCTTAAACCTTTAGAATGGAACCCATTCTTAAACCTTTATCATCGCAAATCACATCTCGCAGTTTTCCATGTGACAATTATAAACATCCTACATAAAATCCTGAAATGAGATATGCGATAAAGCCTCCACCGCAATTTTCTGATCATGACACCCAAAGAATATGCTATCGCACTTTGCAAGTCGCAATTTAGTAACACATGTCATTCTGTTATCCCTTAAAAATTACGAAATGTGATATTGCGATGTTTCACAATCGCATTTCACATTATCTACGAATAACACTATGTTGCAATGTTCGAAAGTGGCGATGTGGAAAATTAGGCATAAAGTGTGGGAAGTTATTGAGTTTTAATGAAATATCAACTGGGTTGACAGAGAAATTATTTTAGCAGCTCGAGGAGAGAAGTTAATGTTTTCAAATCATGGCCAGTTAATATAGAGATAGCATTCAAAATCTACCCATAATTCGATTCATTTCAAAGAGCTCTTCAGCCTTAATTTCCCTCTACTATTTACACTGATATATCTCTCTTTCATTTCAGGGAAGCTTCAAAAGAGATGTCCTTACGGAAAGTAATGAAAAAATAGAAGCAATAGAGTGTTTTAGAATTTGAGGTTACTTAGATGTCGCACATAGTTTTTGATATAGTTTGCACTGCTGATGGAGGAGCAATGGCGTAGGAAGTTATCTATAATAGACTTGAAGATTAGCAGCCTAAAGTTACTATTACCAAGGCAACAACAGATTCAATACAAACCTTGGGAGTTCAATTCAGAGACGTTGCTTTCTCTTTTCCTCATAGAATAGGAGAAATAGCCAAGATACTACCATACACCGATATGGTTAGATGGGTGGTGGAGAATGTCAATATTGAAGATAGAGAATTCAAGAATTCAAAGATGGAGTTAATGAGATCATTTAAAGCCAAAGAATTGAAACAAATGTATCATCTTCCTGATCGTTAAGATATATATGTTAGACCATTCTTGGCCAAGTTCATGAAACAAAAAGAAGAACCCTTTAAGATGATTCATGGGTGGAGAGTCCTAGAAAACAAATTCAAATATGATAAGACATATATGTAGCCTCCATGTTATGTAGATTGTATGGAATGCCTAATAATACCAAGTTTCCTATATAATGGGTCCCTTTAATCGATGTATGTATCAATTCTCATATAATGAATTGGGCTACTATCCTATCCAAAAACTTAACTATGGCTATTTTTGAATATCATCAAAAGAGATCCACCTTCACAGAAAACCTTCCTCCATTTTATATGAGTTCTTATATCATGGACTCTATCTGCTTCTATACTAAGTTTCCAATTATGGGTTGGAAATGGACCTTGGAAGACCCATACCCCATCCATCTCAGTCACAAACAAATGCGGGAGTCCATTCTATACCCCATTTTTACAAGATATGCCATGGTGTTATTCTACCATTACATTAAATGATTTTTGATAAAAAGGCCCCGAGATTTTCTAAGGAAGCAGCTACAGACCTTCTTGTAGTAGGCAAGTACTTTGCTGAGCAATGGTTCACATATATCAGAGTTTATGACAGTACAATAGAACCACATGTACTTCCTTTGTTTGTCTCTGACAAGCTGTTAGCCAGAGAAATAGCTCACCAAACTATTGGAAAAGGCTTAACCAAGAATTTGAAGGATAACAAAAAATCACTATGGCCACCCTTTTCCATGCGATGTGGTTCCTTTTCATTGGAAAAAATCCAACCATGCAAATAAAGAATTACCGTACATAGAGAGCCTCAAGCTGGCTACTTAGCCAAAGAGGCAATTTGACCTAGAGAAAGTAGCACAAAATGTTACTACGTCACTAAAGGTCAAACCGTTTATACATGAAGGTCATGAATTTGAAGATTTATTACAATTAGTTAAGTCATTTGAACAAGCATTCAACTGGGCAAAGGTGAATTTGAATCCTGACGACTTCGAAAGGTTTTAGGAATTTAGAAATCAGAGGTTTGAAACAATCCCATTGCATTTGCTAAGAACTAATGACAAACTTATGCCTAGTGTGACCATTAACAATGAGGGACTAAATTATCGCACAGAATCTCAGGTGAATGCAACCCGGAACATAGGGCAGACACAGGAAACAGAGGCTACGACAAAATCTAGCAAAAGGTAAGTTGAGAAATAGGTCAAGACTGACCTAACTCAGGATTCTGTCCCAAAGGCGAAATCAATGATATGGAGCAGGAATGGGGCCAGTTTAATAAAAAAATCCAAGATATTTCCAAAGCAATAGATGTCCAAGAAACTACAAGATATCATATTCCACAACAAACTCAAAAAGTTTCAGAGTTTGAGCCAATGAACAAGCAAGGGACAAATTCACAGAATGCAGAAATTATACCTACATTTCCGACATCTGAGATTATCCTAAAGGTTATAGAAATACCTCCTTTAGATGTATTCCACATCCCATTGCATAAGATTGTAGTAAGAAGTCAGAGGAAGAGAAGGAGAGTGGAAACACATGAAATTCCACAAGGGAATGAACCAATGGATATAGTCTGGAAGGATATTCCTTCAAATCCAACTGAAAAATTAACTAGGCTGTCACAATTTGCAGGGGCAAATGGTACTGCCAGCATTGATAAGGCTACTAAAGTATCTATTTTTTTAAGGGAAAGAGAAGAAAGGATAGCACAACTTGAGCAACAACTGGAAATTGAGAAAACAAATATGAACAAGCAAGCCATAGAACAAATAGTCCCATTGCAGTAAAGTATGGAAGTATTTAGGAGAAGCCACGAAGCAGACATCTCAGCAAAGAATATGCAAATCCAAGAGTTGCAAGAGGCTATGGCGAAATATAAATATGTCCCCACTGTTGATGAGTTCATCAAAGAGGCATTGGAGCTAAACTCCATTTTGTCAAAACAACAAGATCTATTTTTCCAGAAAATGTCCCATATCACCCCTTATTTGAATACCATTGATCAATTAATAGATAAGGAAATTGATCAGAAAATTGAGTTTAATGACTTAAATACTAAGATCTATGACTATATTAAATGGAAAGAATCTGAAGAAGGAGGAAGTGCTAATATGCCAGAGATTGAAGAGACACATAAAGACATATTTTTCATAGTTTGGGATGTGCAGATTAAACAGGCAAAATTGGCAGTAGCAAGAGTAGTAGGAGTGGCAAAGAATATAATAAAAGTAGTCATTCACACTTTGCACACCACCAACTTGATAAAAGAAGGTAATCCAAAGTCACTACCAGATTTGAAAGACTTGGATAAAAACTAGAAAGCAAAGATGAAAATCCAAAGAGAGGCAATCACAAAATTATCAAAGACTGACTGAGAGGCATATTGGCAATTTCTTGTCAAAACTCACAGCCAAATTATGATATTGAATTGTTCACTTAATTCAACACAAATAATGCTGCCACCTCTTATAGATGCCAACTTTGTAGAACAGGTCAAAACGAAATTCAGAGCACCTCCTCAAGCAGTTTAACCAATGTCTGACATATGCGACCTCAAGGAAAAGCTGGCAAACAACAACACATTTTCATAGCCTTGAGTCATCAAATCAATTTTATTTTTAGAGTTAGTTACTAGTTAAGAGGAAGGTTGTTTGAGACCTCCTCATATATTTTGTATAATCTATTTTTAAACTTTAATTAGATAGTATTTATACCCTTCTCATGCATTTAGAGAAGGGTCCAAGATTTTATCAAAAAACTTTTGCAAAGAATGCACTTTTGTAGGTTTGTAGATGCCTTGATGAAATTGTGGAACATGTTCATTACTTTTGAATATGAAACTACTTTCCTTTGTTGATGCACTACTGTATGCTTGGAGAATAATTTGATTGAAGAAAGGAGCTGATCTATGTTACTAGTCAAATGAGCAGAACCTCACACATATGGTACTTTTATCTTGTATGATCAGTTCAGTTTTATCAAATTAGTTATAACATTTCGTTTCATGAATTATATATGGAGTATGTTCTTTCTGTTATGTGTTAATTTCACTATTGTATGATACTTAGTTGAAAGCGTTTATTTTCGTATATGATCATTAACTATATGCGATATAATTTACACATTTCTTCGACTAACTATTTAGTTAAAGAAATTATCTTTACATGTTATCATCTCTATTTAACACATGAATGATCTTTATTACCATGTACCAAACATATATCTTTTTAGATCGCATATCACACAAAATACCTTGAGTTTATATTAGATTAAGTTAATTAGAGATTTGCATGTTAGAATAGGTCATTTAGTTATCATTATTCATATTCCAATCACTTGAAAACCACCCATCATCATTTTCAAACCCACACCGGGAAATTGGTCCCATCATCACCAATCGGAGCCACTACACCAAACAGAAAAGGAGCGGATTTGAAGGTCCGGACTGGGTGGTTATACCCCATATTGGAGCAACAGAATTCTGAGGCTTCAACACCTTAGCACAAATATCATTGAGCCATATGTAGAGGTCACATATGCGAGGCATTGATTAATAGAGTGAGGCACATACCTGAGCCTTAGAGCAAACCCCATAAACCCAAGCCTCATAGCGAACCATAATAATTAGCATGTCACATATAGATACAAGTTACCAATGAGCGAGCCACTATACTGAGCATAGAGTCACAACAATGTATGAGTAATCGCTATAATTTATGAGTTATCATAGAGCCACTTAAAAAAAGTGTAGAGCCTCTGCAATGTATATGTCTCTATTGAATATATGGAAATCATTATGAGGAGCTATCGAAACACTATGTAGAGTGATCCACAAAGAACTATGGATAGATGTGAGACTTGGATGTAGATGTGAGCTCAAAAAATGAGTCACTAAATTCTTGCCACAGAGAGAATAGTTACATGCCACTATAATTTGATCCATTGGGTGATGTGCAAGTCACCAAATATGAGCCACGAAGATTCATACCATGCCTTAGAAAGTTATACGGGGCTCCACTGTAATATATCAAGCGATACAAATCACAGAGAGATGTATGCATGTGTTGTGTGCTCAAATGAGGCACATCAATGGGGATTTAATAGTTGATATTCTTATGAAGGGACATGTCCCTTGGAGCAAGCTGACATAAGCATTATGCATCCAAGTTGTGGAGGGAAATTCAAATTCAAATATCATTTAAATATAATTGAAAAATGACTTTGTAATTATTCATTCAATTGAATTTGTGCCATTAAATAATAATATATTTTTTATCCTATTGAATTCTCTTTGGGGGTTCTTTTGGGGTAGTTGGGTTCTTATGGTAAATTCGTCCCATAGCTGCCCCAATTTTCAATACTTAGGTCCTTTTGTTTTCTTTAATGATTTAAAGGCGGCTTCCTTTAATATGGAGTTCTCTTTTCCTTTTCTCATCTCATATGTAGTAGGTATTCCATGTAGTTCATCCGTCTTCAAGTTCTTGAGATATTTCATTTCTTCAATAGCTAAAACCTTTGGATTACACTCAATGGAATAGATCTCAATACTTTCTAAACAATTGCTGATTCTTCAATCTTTTCACCGAATCCTTTAATAGTGTTCACACTTTCATTTATTCAAAGGAAAAATATGCAATGCCACTTCTTCTTCATTCATCTTTAAGATTTCAAATTGTATTATGTGAGTTTGAATTTTAACCCTTTTTACCTTCTCATCTTCTTCATAGATGCTTTGGATCTTATCCCAAATTTATTTGCAAAGTCATAGTGCAATACCTTGACAAATACCAAATTAGCAAAACCACATAACATGGAATCCTTTACTTTGGAATTATTTAGAAAAACTTTTTTGTCATTTGTATCTATTGGAGTGGTTGTTGGAACTTTATATTCTTCTACCACAAAATTTCATACATCAACACCAAGGGACATTAGATGCGATCTCATGCTTATCTTCGATGAAGTGTAATTTGTTCATTCAAAGGAAGGGGCTCTATTATCCTTTCTACCCATTTGTCCCTCTAAGATTTACCTTCTAGTGGTTATAATAATTATAAAATAAAATGCTATGATACCAATTATTAGGATTATGATTATACTGAGAGGCGGTTGAATAAGTATAACAACAATTTTAAACAATTTGAAAAATTTTAACCATATAAGCATCAATCACATAATCAACACATGAGATGACTAGATGTATGTGGAAACCCTTAAAGGAGAACACCACAAATCTTATTTGTTTGAATATTCTTGTAGGCATTGATCTAATATTACATAATTTTACTAGAATCAATAAGGAGACTACAATCTCTCTATTTACAAGCACCAACTTAAAAGCGACATTGGTCCCCTAATTTCCAGAACAAGCCCAAAGGAGACACAAATCTTTTGATTTACAGGTACCCACCTAGAGGAGACACCAATGCCTTAATTCAAAAATGCTAATCTGAAGGAGACTCTTGTCCCCTGATTTGTAATGATTATGTGTTTTTTTATGTTTTGTTCACGACTCTTGTATACTATCCTCATTAGAGGAAATTTCAGCCTAAAAGTGGCCTCCTAAGAGAAATGAATAAAATCATAGTTAAAATAATAAAATAAGGATTATGAATTTTGGAGAGAAGAGAAGAAAACTAATTTTTTTATTTATTATTATTATTATTTTTTAAATTCTATTTTTGGCTTATCTCCTTATAGGTTTACTCAAATTTCAAGTCTAGACACTTGTTGGATGCATAATTAAATTCCACATCCAACGAGTACCCATTATGCATACTTTTGAGAAGACCCACATTGATCAAAATTGAAGATATATTAAAAAAACATGTTGAACAATCTTTTTCAATGTATCTTCAATTTTTATCAATGTGGATCTTGCCAAAAGTATGCATAATGGGTACTTGTTGGATGTGGAATTTAATTCGACATCTAACAAGTGTCTACCGTTGAAATTTGAGTAAACCTATAAGGAGATAAGCCAAAAATACAATTAAAAAAAGTTGTTTTTCTTCTTTTCCCTCCAAAATCTTTTGATGTACCTATTTTTAAATTTAAAGTATTTTTATTGGTTTACTACATATTATGACATGGAAATGACATGAAAACTTCATGAGCACTTTTAGGTTGAAATTCCCTCTAATGTCTATTCTATACAAATCTCCTTGTATGGTATTTTTTGAGTTCTGCACATGGTATCAACTCTGCTCTCCATTGTGTTCTTCTATTACTATGCATCTTAGATTACTTCATGCCTCAAAATTCATACTTGTCTGTGCTTGGTTTTTGGACAATCTTTCTATTCTCTACACATCCTCCTAAGACTTATCCATCCTCTACTTTACTAATATGCTTTGAATTAGTTCCATAGTTCACCACACAACTCCTCAAACCTTTTCAACTTAAGTTATTTATACCACATTTCAAAATCTAATCCAACACAGACTTGATCAGAGCTGACACAACATTGGAATAATTTAACTAGAGCCAACAAATCTTTGGATATCGGATCCAGATAACTCAAATAACTTTTTAGTTTTCATGGTTCTTTGGCCCCCGAGGGTTAAACCATCAAACACCTATGATCACGTGTAATGAACATGCTCCAAAAGAGTTGTTCCAATAGATCCAATATCCAGGTCCACTTTTGTATAATGGATATATGAATATCTGTTGAAAATGGCAACAAGAAATGCTAAAAATAGAAGTGCTAAAAGTATCACTGCTATAAATAACAGTTCAGGTACTAGTGTTGGACATAGCAGCAAGGAATGAAAAATGGAAGTGCTATAAATAGCATTTCTAAAAATAGCATTTCGGGATACCTTCCTATTTTAGTCAGTCCCTAAACTAAAATAGTGAAGTAAAATTCGAATTTGATCTTAGCAGCTATTTGTAAAATAATTAATTAATTCACCATGAGTTATTTAGTTGTAGAAAATTAGACATGAAGTCTATGTGGGGACATGCAACAGTTTCTCCATTAGTTGAGGAATTTATCCATCAGTTAAAGAGATAAGGATGAGTTGTAATATTGAGTTGTAATTAGTCGGCTTAGTTAACTGAGTCAAGTCCAGTTAGATTAATTCAAACAATTTGTTGAATTAATTGTGAGTTTAGCTAGTTAATGTTTGCATGCATGTAATTGCTGCACTTCAGATAATTGAATATTCTCTCATAAATAATTCATGCATGTTAGTTCAGTTAGAGACCCAGTTGAGATCAGAGGAGGGACATTTTACTATCAGTTGGATGAATTTTTCCTGTAAAGGAAACTCATCCATGCAAAAGGATTTATCTCCTTCAGGATTGCGCAGTTAGATCAGAGGTTAATGAGTGTGTGAAGAGGCCAATTCACATAGGTGGCAGCACAGGAATCCAAGGAAAGTTGTGCAAGGAAATAGGAGGCTTGGAGGGTAGAGGAGAAGGTTGTGAGAGCCTTTGACTATTTATGAGCAACATTGTTTGATTGCAGAGAGAGTAGGATAGCTTGAGAACTGATTCTTTTTGTAACTCCAAGGAAAATTGTGCAAGGAAATAGGAGGCGTGGAGGGCAGAGGAGAAGGCTGTAAGAGCCTTTGACTATTTATGAGCAGCATTGTTTGATTGCAAAGTGAGCAGGATAGCTTGAGAACTGATTCTTTTTGTAACTTGAACAAGATTTCCACTTGTATGATAATACAAAGATTGGGGTTTTAGGCTGAGGCTTTCCCTGGGTTATTTCTTCTGTGTTATGCGTGATTGATTTCTTAATTCTTAGTTATATGTGTTCTCTTGATCTTGCTCAATTCGATTAAGCTTCCACAAAGTGTTGTAGAAGTAGATCTTGTATTATGTTTTAGTATATTGCATAATCTGGTGATCTACAGTGGGAATTTCTACATGGTATCAGAGAAAAGGTGATCAAGGCGAAGAACAATATACAAGAAGGAGAAGTTTGAAGTTTGTGGTTCCTGAATATAGAAATTGAATTCTTATCACATCTCAATTTCACCAATGGCGTTCAATGGTTTAAGACTCAAGTATGCCCTTGATGGTAGCTCAAATTATATAGCCTGAAAGGGTCACATGGAGGAAGTATTAGAAGATAACGGTCTAAAGGACTTCATTGATCAAGAAGTCCCCAAGCCGACTGATGCTACTCAACTGGCGGAATGGAAGAAATGTGTGGCTAGAGCAAGGAGAATCCTCATGGAGGGAGTTTGAGACCACATTGTCTCAAGCCTCCATGGAAAGGAGACACCATTTTTGATGTGGAAAACATTGAAAGATCGATATCAGAACAATAGTGATCAGAGGAAGCTAGCGCTGAAAGACAAGCTTTGTAAGATCAAGTGTGAAAAGGGTGACATGATCGCTACATATCTGAACAAGCTCACCACCTGCAGGGATGAGCTTGGAAGTGTAGGGATCACGACCGTTGATGATGACATGGCAAGTCTTGCACTCATTGGTCTTCCTAAGAGCTGGCATAGCTACCAAGATTTGGTAAACGAAAGAGAGAAATTGCCAGATTGGGAATGACTTTGGTCAGATCTGATGCAGGAGGAGATATAGAGAAGCACCAGAGATGAATCTTCTTCATCCAAGGAAGATGAAGAAAATTGTGCTTTAGTGAGTAAGGCAAAGAAAGGGAAGGAGAAGGATTCTCATCCCAAATCTAGTTCTTTCCATGGAGGGAAGAATTTTGACAAATCAAAAGTGTGATGCTTTCGTTATCATGAAGTGGGCCATTTTGCTACAAATTGTCCACTGAGGAAATCCAAGAAATGGAAGGATTAGAAGGTGAGGCACTGGCCTCATAGTTTGAGTTGGATTTCACACTTTTCACATGCATTGTTTCATCCATGGTGGGAAGTGGTTGGTTTCTCGATAGTGGAGCTTCTTTCCACATGATTGGTGACAAGAGTTTGCTCAGTACCTTGGAGGAGAAAGATCTCCAGATACTTGTAGCAATGGGTAATGATGAAAAGTATAGTGTCTCAGGTGTAGGCACGATTGTTTTTCAGAGGGAGCATGGAGCTCGCATTACCTTGACCGATGTCAAGTATGTACCAGGATTGAAGAAAAATTTGGTGTCGATCACCATGCTGGAAGACAAGGGCTATGATGTAGTCTTCAGTAAGGGAAAGGTTTTCCTTCGAAAAATCACCACAAGATAGGTGGAGTAGATTGGTTCATGATTCAAGAACTTGTATGCTCTTTAGGTTCAAATGCATGCAAAGCCTTGAGGAGCAAGGCAACTGATGGAGAACTTGGTGGTTGAGAGGGAGAGTACATTACCTCTCAACATGCAGTGCCAGAAGAAGTCTCAGACAATTGTGGAGGAGCCACAATTGGTGAAGCAACTTCAGGAGGTTGTGGAGCAACCACAACTGGAGAAGCCGAGAGGAAACCAAGTGGAGGCATCCACTCATGTAGAGACCTCCAGTAGGGGGAAATTTTGAACCAAGTAGGTAGAGGGATCACATGTATCCATAACTCCAGGTCGGAGGTGGGGCGATGTGAAGTGATAGTCCCAAGAAGGCTGAAATAAGGGCAGGATCCTCGAGGTACCCAGCCTCTTGGATTAGACCTTGCTACAGGAGCCCCAATGAGGAGTAGCAGGATTGGCTGAGTGGGTAGAAACAGATGCGGATGGAGTGGTAGAGAGACCTACAGTACAGGAGTCCCAAGACCGTGCTGTTATATACTTAGGGGGGTAATATGGGGTACAAAGGGAGGTACCCAAGGTAATAATGTAATAATGGGATGGGCCATAGTAATAAATAAGGTGGTTAACCCATATCATGTAAGGGACCACAAGTAGTTAGTAATAATGTAATGGGCCCATGGTATTAGTTAGATGGTATGAGGGAACCATGGTAATGACCCATGGTATTGTATGTATGAGGCCTATATAGAGGCTAGAGACTCTACATGGAGAGATGTGAAGGAATAGTGTCAAGGATTATTATATGAACAAGCATATCACTTGTGGAGTGTTCTCCTTCCTTAAGGAGTGAACATATGGTGTTGCCCTACCTTAAGAGTTTGATATTAATAAAGAAGCATTTCTATATTCAGATCTTGTTATTTTTTGTGATTATTTGTAGTTATTGGGTATATTGGTATTATTTCATATATTTGAAGGTCAGATCTATAATAAGTGGTAGCAAAGCTATAACAAGTGGTATCAGAGCACTTTCTTGGGCAAAAAAGTGGAGATTTTTTTTTTTTTGTAGGATTTCGAGGGCGGCGAGTTTTCAGATCAGATTTTTATGTTTTGGTGCAATATCTACAAAATCTAATTGTGGATCTATATTCTATATGAAAAAATACCCGATTTCAAAAAAAAAATCGGTCAAATCGGAGTTCGGATGAAGGAGATATCACTAATTTAAAAATCAGTGGGGTTGCAGACAATTTTTCGGGGTAGCGAGTTTGCGGCGCAGATCTGGACGTCTTGGTGCAAGATCTGCAAAATCTAATTGCAGATCTAGATTCTTTGTGAAAAATACCCAATTTCAAAAAAACAATCAGTCGAATCGGAGTCCGGATGATAGAGATATCGCTGATTTAAAATAAGCTATTTTTCAGTAATTTTTGTGACGACGAGAGAGTTGCAGCGCAAATCTGAAATTCTTGTGTCTTGATCAGGATTTCTATCACATGGGCAGATGCAGAATGATTGTTCCATTTATGAAAACAGGTCATAATAGGGATTCTGAGCAATATTGACTAAACTGTGACAATTTCAAATTTTCGCCCATTTTTTTGTGATGGAGGGCCTAGCTGAGAGTTTTAGGGATTTGTATAAATTTGATGGCTCTCATCCAGCCAAATGGCTAGCACAAATGGAGAATTTTTTTAGATTGAATTACATCATGGATGATGGGACTCAGCTGAGTATGGGAAAAATGTACTTGGACAATGAAAGATGGCAATGGTGGCAAAGGCATCAACGTTGCTATCGAAAGCCCTTGACTTGGGACACATTCACAAAAGCTCTTATGGACCACTTTGACTGTAAATCTAATATTGTGGATAAGCTCACATAGACAGACACAGTCTAGCGACGATTTTACTTTTACAGGAAAGAAGGAAACCAAGAAATCTAAAGGGTTATTTTATGCTGGTGTCTCCTTATTGCAGGTTCATGGATTGATTCAGAAGGAGAAAATCATTGTGTCTATAAATCCGAGTTGCAAGAAAAATATCATAAATGTTAATTTGGCAAAAAAATTTCAAGTTCTAGCAAAACACATTGAAAACACACAAGTGGATGATGAAGATGTTCAAGTGTACAAGGATTTGAAGGTTTCTATGGATAAGTATGTATTGCATTCTAATTTTTATGCTTCAGATATGGCTAATGTGGATATTGTTTTGGGATACCCTTGGATGGAAGAGGTGGGTACTATCAATATTAATGCGCAGAAGAAATTCCTGAAGCTCTGGTATAAAAAGAAGAAAATTACATTTCAGTATATTTCCATTAATAAACTGGTAGAGTCCAAGGAGGCTGAAGCAGAAGATGTTCCAGGGTCTGACATATTAGATGATGAGCCAGTGATGATCGAAAATCAAACACAAACAGAGGCTGAAGTAGAAAAGGTTATAGGTGCTGATACATCAGAGGAGGGCTCAGTGGTTGAAGTAATATTGAAAGATAAGACATCACAACAGGCACCACAACATGCACCAGATAACAGTCAGGCTCTAGTAAGGGGCGAATTAAAGAAAAAGCCATCGTGGGTTAAGACTTCTACATATCATCACCCACATCACCCTGCAAGACAACAACCATCAAGATGGCGATCAATTAGCCACAAGGAAAACAACCCCCGCAGGATAGATAGAGAGGAGCGAAGATCCACCTACTACACATCAACATAGAAGAGCTACCATGGTTAGCTTCCATCTCAAGAGAGCGAGGCACCAACGAGATTGAGGGTTCACCTTTCTCTTGGATGGCTAGATGCACGTGCATGGTACCAGTGGACTACTCTTTTGAGTAGATCTTATTATTTGTTTTCTTCCCATGTTTCGGGGACGAAACATGCTTAGGGGGGTGGAATGTTATATACCTAGGGGGGATAATATGGGGTACCAAGGGAGGTACCCAAGGTAATAATGTAATAATGGGATGGGCCATAGTAATAAATAAGGTGGTTAACCCATATCATTTAAGGGACCATAAGTAGTTAGTAATAATGTAATGGGCCCATGGTGTTAGTTAGATGGTATGAGGGAACAATGGTAATGGCCCATGGTATTGTATGTATGAGGCCTATATAAAGGCTAAAGACTCCACATGGAGAGATGTGAAGGAATAATGTCAAGGATTATTGTATGAACAAGCATATCGCTTGTGGAGTGTTCTCCTTCCTTAAGGAGTGAATATATGGTGTTGTCCTACGTTAAGGGTTTGATATTAATAAAGAAGCATTTCTATATTCAGATCTTGTTATTTTTTGTGATTATTTGCAGTTATTGGGTATATTGGTATCATTTCATATATTTGCAGGTCAGATCTATAACAAGTGGTATCAGAGCTATAACAACTAGAGAAGTTGAGAGGAGACCAAATGGAGGCATCCGCTCATGTAGAGACCTCCAGTAGGGGGAAATTTTGAGCCAAGTGGGCAGAGGGATCACATGCATCCATACCTCCAGGTCGGAGGTGGGGCGATGTGAAGTGATAGTCCCAAGAAGGCTGAAATAGGGGAAGGATCCTCAAGGTACCCAGCCTCTTGGATTAGACCTTGCTACGGGAGCCCTGACGAGGAGTAGCAGGATTGGCTGAGTGGGTAGAGACAAATGCGGATGGGGATGAAACATGCTAAGGGGG
>APFE031380205.1:16843-29410 GCA_000404065.3 Pinus taeda | reverse complement strand
CTGCTTAGCCTTTCCTAACTAAGTATAATGATCTAGGAAATCCTACGGTCACTGTCTACATTAATGATCAACCCATAGCCAACACATTGATCGATCTCAAGGCTGCCATTAATGGAATGACAAAGAACCTCTTTGTCACTCTCAGTCTATAGGGACTTAGACATACTCCTACTGAACTTGAATTAGCAGACAGATCCCGCGTTAAACTTGAGGGGATTTTAGGATATAGTGATTACAATAGATTCCTGGTAGTATCTGGCTAACTTTGTTATCTTGCAACCTAAATCTAATTTGAGGGTACATCCTTTGATCCTAGGGAGACCTTGGCTGGCCACTGCGGATGCATTTATAAGCTATAGGTCGGGGTCAATGGTGATCTTGGATGGCCAAGAAACAAAGAACTTTAGCCTTTATCCCCCAAAACCAAATATGGATGTATACAACCCTTCGTTGGATGAGTTTGAGCCCGAGTCATATCTTTCCCTGCCACTCCTCACTCTAGGGGAATCCCAATATTTCAAAAATGAGATAGAAGATGATTTCATTAATGGTTTTATTAGTAACTAACTTTCTGTTTCTTCTGTTAAGAATGTGAATGAGGAAGAAGAGTTGGAAGATATAGATTTTGAACAAAGGAGAGTCGCTTCGAATATTGACAGCAGTCCAATTGAGATAGAATCTGGAATTTTTTTTTAATGTTAACCCCAACCTGACTACCGAGCAAAACCAATTGTTGTTACAGAAATACAGAAAGGAATTTGCATGGGACTATGCACTCACTGTATTTATTTGAAGGATGGCTGCAACCACAGCGCCGCATGAACCCTACACTAAAGGAGGTGGTGAAAGAAGAACTACAAAAACTCTTGAGTCCTAATTTTATTTATCCAATATTTGACAGTCAGTGGGTGTCATCACTTGTCATCGTTCCTTAAAAGAATGGAAAGTGGAGAGTCTATGTTGATTACAGAGAACTCAATAAGGCCACTCAGAAGGACCATTTTCCCTTACCATTTATAGATTGGGTCCTTGATACCCTCTCCGGAAAGAAATTCTTTTCACTTTTGGATGGATTTAGTGGTTACAATCAGATACAAATTTCCTTGGAAGACCAGGATAAAATGACCTTTACTTGTCCTTGGGGAACCTACGCATACAAACTACTTCCTTTTGGACTCTGTAATGTGCCAACAACCTTTCAAAGGGCAATACTGGGAATTTTTTTTTGACTTGTTGAATGACTGCCTAGAAATATTCATGGATGATTTTATATCTTATGGAGATGCTTTTGAAACAACATTAGTCAATTTGGAAAAAGTGTTCGAACTGTGTGTATAGACTGATGTTGCTTTTAGCACTGAAAAATGTCACATGATGATGACTGAAGGGATCGTTCTTAGACACTAATTTTCTCTTGACGGAATCAAGGTAGACCCTATAAAAATAGAGGTAATTTTAAAAATTCTAACCCCCAAAACACAAAAATAGGTACGTATTTTTTTGGGGCATGCTGGGTATTATAGGAGATTTATAGAAAGAATTTCAAAAATTGCATCGCCATTATTTTCCTTGCTCATGAAGGATATTGATTTCTTGTGGACAGGGAAGTGTGAGCAAGCCTTTTTAAAGGTGAAATGTTGTGTATCAGCAGCTCCGGGCTTGCGAGGGCATAATTGGGAACTATCGTTTCACATAGCTATAGATGCATCTGATATTGATGTAGGTGTTGTTTTAGGCTAAATGGAGGATAAGAAACCGTAGGATATTTACTACATAAGAAAAAAACTAATCCCGACTGAGCTCAATTACATAGTGGCCAAGAAGGAGTTCTTAGCACATGCATGCCATCAATATATTCAAACATTATATCACCGGGTATCAAGTATTTGTACACACTAACCACTCTGCCATTCATTTTTTAATGAATAAGCTAGTTACCAATGGTAGGATTACACGCTAGGTATTGTTGTTACAAGAGTTTGATATCAATATTGTAGATAAGCCTGGAAAGATAATGTAGTAGCTAACTTTATTTCTAGGCTAACTATTGATGATAGTTTCATTCCCATTGAGGATTATTTCCCTAATGAATATTTTTTGTTATTTCTACTTACTCGCCATGGTATGTAGATATAGCCAATTATCTTGTTGCAGGGAAGTTTCCACAATATTTGTCCTCCAAGGAGAAAAGAAAGATCACACAACAAAGTGCTACATATACCTGGATAGATGGGAACCTCTATCATACTGGACCAAATTTCCAGATCAAATGCTGTGTTAGAGAAGATGAGGTCTTTGATATCCTTAAAGCCTGTCACGAGGAACCTTGTAGAGGGAACTTTGTAGACAAACGGACATGATACAAAGTCCTTTCAACAAGATATTATTGGCTAACTATATTTCAGGATGCCAAGAAGTTTGTGAAGGGATGTGATAGTTGTCAAAGGATGGGCCAACCATTGCAATAAGATGAGATGATGTTACAGCCCCAAATTGTCTTAGAACCTTTTAAGAAATGGGCTCTAGATTTTTTGGGACCAATTAATCCTTCATCTAGACAGAGATCTTACATCTTGGTATGCACTGACTATGTCACAAAATGGGTAGAGGCAAACGCACTAACCAGAGCCACGGAGCATGTTGTCTCAGACTTTTTGTTTGAAGACATATTTGCTTGGTTTGGCATACCCAGGGAGATAGTCACAGACGGAGGGCCCCAATTCACATCTCTTAAGATCCAAGAGTTGGTCTAAACACTAACAAATTCATTGAGGGGATCCTTACTAAGACTGTGGCCAGTCACCGAAGAAATTGGGTTGATAAACTTCTAGAAGTGTTGTGAGCATAGAGGACTACATGGAGGAATACCACTAGATTCTCACCATATCAAATGTGTATGGTAAGAACCCTTTATTCCCCATTAAATTTGAAATCAAGACACTAAGAACAATATTGCAGGTCAATTTGGATTTGGCTACATCACAAAAGCAGAGATTGAACCAGCTCAATGAATTGGAGGAGAAACGGTTAGCTGTTATCCAGCAAATAGAGATTATCCAGCAGCAGAGAGATAAGTGGCATGATAGATTCATCAAGAAGAAGAAGTTCCAAAAAGGAGATTGGGCTCTCTTATATGACTCAAGATTTAAAGATTTCAAGGGTAAGCTTTACACCAGATGGCTAGGTCCCTATGAGGTAGATGCAGTCTTTGATAATGGGACTGTAAATTTGGTGACCATTGATAGTGTGAGGATACCATTGCTTGCAAATGGGAACCATATTTGGTTATATCACAAACCTGCTTCAAGGGATTCATTTGTCAACATTGACACAAATTCAGATCTATAGATTATAGGAACAAGGGAAAGCCCCCCTGTGGTGCAAAAATTTTAATTTTTCCAATAAGTGTAATAGCTGAAAATCAACTACGGTTGGTAGTTGTTACACCTTTAAACTCTTCAAATAATAATAATAAAAATAATAATCTGGCTATGAAAACCTTTCCAGGCGCAGACAGACACCTTTTGTAGAAGTTTAAAACCACCTAGTGGCTGTTGTTACACACTCTATAATAGCATCTATTATTTCAAAGCATATCTTATGATAAGTGTTATTACATGATCTTTTCTTCTTTATTTTTTTTGTAGGAATTAAAATAATATATATTAGTCGTCTTGGTTGTTACATCTATAATAGTAGACGGATTTTTAGAAATAAACGAGATATTTATAAATAATAGACATCACCATGATCCTTGTCATCAGAATTAAGTTCACGTGTCTCACTGCCGGAGCTTGGTTCGCGCATCGCGCCGCCCATGACTTCGCCCCACGTCACCCAGGTACGTCATCAAAAGGTAATATTGAATTCACTTTATTTGGTAATTATGGCAACTAAACATGAACTTTGAAGATCAAGTATGGTTTTCATATTTAAGACAGGGGAGCGAATCATATTGCGACATGACCGTCGCATGATTTGTGATTATTCGAAAAATACGCAATTAAGGCATGATGACTTGGTAGTTATTGTTACTTAATTCCAATCATACAAAAAAGGGTAAGTGTACCATCGATGAGACCTCCCATGACTCACCATTAATAAGGAAAATTGACCATGCATTATGAATCATAAGCGCAAAATCCCAATACAAAATCCTCGCCTGCGCCACCCTACCACCCTACCATTTACCCTTGTTGGAAGCACTGAATCCCATTCAGAGTGCTCGGAGACCTAGAAGATAACAATGTAGGTTGAAATAGCTAAGTTGTGTGTCAACAACCCTGGAGCGTCTAAAGGAAGGGAGAAGGAGGTGAAACAACACTAAATTTGCATAAGCAATGGGTGGAGCAGCAATATGGAACAAGCCAGGGTCCACAGAAGCCTTGGAGGATTTCCTAGAAGCATGCCAGATTTTCAAGGATGCAAGCTGGTTTGAATTCTTCCGGAGGTTAGAAGGATTAAACAGTGGTGTTACCATGGAATTTTCAAATAATTTGGAGAGAAACCATACGGAGGTCAGAGGGTTGAAGTTGGAGGTCACGGAAGAGGTGATTGCTAGAGTAACAGGATTATCTATGGAAGGAAAGAGGTGGTTCAGCAGGAAGGTCAATGACCCCTCATTGAAAGGCAATTTCCTCCAAGAAGAAGAGTCGATGGTAAATAAATGAAGGGGAATTGATAGACTATCACTCCCCTAGCCATGGGCTAATGTTTCCCTCTAGCTCATCAAGTACATTACTTGTGAGGGAAGGGCAAAAATTGTGTTTACCACTTTCCATTGTTGAATCACCTCTGGAATCAACAACTGGTCAACCTTCCTTACTTCTTGCTGGGAAATATTAGGCATATGGCTGCAGCTGTGAAAACATCTGCACATCCAAAAATGTGTGTCACCAACCATGGCCTTATCAAACTCATTGTGCTAGACACTTTGAGCTGCTAGGACAAGAATTGGGAAGAATTCATGAGGAAGAGGCCCATGACCACCCGTAGGAGGCAAACAAAGATGTCTGAGGAAGCTCCAGTGGTGACAAAGGAGAAACCCCATCCCTCAACAATAAGGGTTAGTAAGAGGTTGGTTGATAAACCAATTGGTGACAGGTGCCAAGGTAGAGGATAAGGGTTAGCGGGCAACCAGAGTCCCCATCCATGTCAAGGAAGAACATAGAAGAAACAGAGTAGAAGGACGAGGAGCAGGCTCAGCCAGAGGAATCTTCTTCACCTGGTAAGAGTGAAAACCAATCCTTGCTGTCAAAAATTGAAATTCTAGAAACTGAAAATAGAGAGCTATGGGAACAACTAGCAGAGGGAAAGGCAGAGCCAAGATCCCCAGGGCTAGATACTTTGACTGAGGCTGTGGACAGGGCCAGAAAGGGAGATGTTTTTGGCATTATGTGCACAGCCTGTGCTGAGAAGCTAGTGGCATTAGGATTGAAGGTTTGTATATTAGACACCACCTCGAGGGAGACCCAAAATAAAATATGGGAAGTTGGTACACACAAAATCGTTGAGGACGTTGCTGTTACACAAGAACCAACAACCCAGATGACACAATCCACAGAAAGTGATCAGGTAAGGGATACACAAGAGCCCTTGACTGACACTGTTGTTTCATCATAACCAGCAGTTGAGGAGGAAGTCAACAAAGGGAAGGAAGGGGAAGCTAACATCCATGAACCTAAGTTCAACACTGTTGTTACACAAGAACCAGTAGTAAAAATGGAAGCTGGCCAGGAAGATAAATAAACTGTGATCAAATCCATTGACGAAGTTGTTGTTACACAAGAACCAGCAGCCAAGGTGGAACAGTTTCACCTTCAGGAGGTTGTTACACCCTCAATTGATAGTGCATGTGGAAGAACACCGAGTCTTGATGAAGGATGGTGTTCTGAGAAGATGTTGCTATTGCCAGAGTTGCAAAAATGGAAGCAGCTGGCGCCCTCTCTACAAGAGGGAGTGATCTCGCTCAAAGTACATAAACGAATGATGGATTCCTTGAGAGAAAAATGGCTAAAAGAAGAATGGGAAAGAGAAGAGGAAGCATAGAGGCACAAGGAAACTATAAATAAGAAGGATGAATAGTTGTATCAGCTGAATCGATAGGTCTCAGACCTAATGAATGATAAGGTTAAGCTTTGTGAACTTGCCCTAAACCTGCTAGCATGTAGGCGACTGTTCCTGTCATACCCAGTGTTCCTTTGGGAACATTATTATTTATTTCAATTAAAGGCAGTTTTTTAGAATAGTTCCTATTTGTGTTCTTCAACCCGTACTTTTTTGGAAATATTTTGCTCCTACAACATTGATGACCAGAGCTTGTTGTGAAAGTTGTTCTTGCACAATATCATGTGTGAATATGTCAGCACGAAGATGGTGGCGAGTGTATTCTCCTACATGGGGGATTTTCAGTTGCGGGCCTTCCTTTCATTCATGAGGAATCATATTGAGTGGCACCTAGCCAAGAAATCAATAGAAGCCAACGAGGAGAGAACAACATTGTGGGCCAGAGTTGAACTAGGGATGGTTTAAGAACTTAGTCGTGAGTTTAAGCTATTCCCGAGCACTCTATAAATCAGATAACAGTCAGCCACCTATAGAAAAAGGATCGTGAGAATCTACCACAACCTATATGCAAATATGAAAATCTGAGCGCTAGCAGGATGTCTCAAGCGCACTGAGGCCTGTAGCGTTGAATTACAAGAAGGGGATCCTTTTGAGTACAGGAACCTTTTGGCTGTTGTTACACAGGTGCCGGAATATGCTCAGATTGTGCAAACATTGGGGGCGTTCTAGATTGGCCTCAAATTCAAACTGCCTTTGATATGGTTGCCAGTAGAGGAGTATTAGCCGAATTATCACTTATGTGACTACGAAGAGGAATCTTGGCCACGTCATTTGATGGCCATTAAAAGGTCCAGAGCTCGGGATGAAGACACTACTGGTGCCTACAATTTCACAGACTTACATCGGGGGTATAGTAGAAGGGGTTGAGACTCTGCATGGAGACATATAGTTGCTTCAGTCGACGGGAGATGTTGGGTGTGGATTTTTACCTATTTTATACACATTCTTTCCCGAGTTTTGACCATTCTGTCCTCCAGGCCTATGAATTTACATGATCCATTTCCCTGCCTTCTCACCTTTTTAACGTATTCTACTATCATGTTACTTTGCTATATTTTACCGAGTAATACGAGGCTCTATTCCTTTTTGTGGCTAACTAGGAGAGTATTGAAGAAGTATTTTGGGAAGCTCTTCTTATTTTTAGGTGATTGCTTACGAGAACAAAGCTATGGAGTAGACATGCAACACGGATTAGTTGCAGAGAAGGGTAGAACGGTTTGCTGTTACACCCTAGATGTTGTTATAGGTTTCTGTTACACATTGGATGTTGTTACAGGTTGTTGTTACACATTGGATGTTATTGCAGGATGTTGTTACACTACACGCTGATATAAGAGTCCGTTGTCACGCCAAAAGTGTTGTCGCCAATGATGCCGTGACATCCCGGACCACCATTCACTCGATGTTGTTGCGCCGAAGCTGGCAAATGTGGGTATTATTACATATAATAGCTATCAGCAGTAGGGATTGTTTATTTTGGAAGCAACAAGACCCAAGCGGTTGCAATCATAACTAATGTATATTTATTTAGAAATAGTTTGTAACCACTTTTATTTTTTATCATCATGAGAATCGTGAGATTCTCATGACTGATCTGTTTTCTAATTTTGGGTTGTAATAACTATAAAGGAACTCGATTTTTCATGTACAAGGACATGACATATAGAAAAGTGTTGTTACTCTGCTTTTGTAATTCTGAGTTCATTTTTAATATTAATCAACATAGTGATGTTGTTACTGCTCTTCAACTGATTCGTTAATTAATTTTTTGTTACTCCTGTGCCCTGCTAACGAGGAAGGGCCCTCCTCTTTGGTAGGGATTGCAGTGATAGAGATACTGTACATTCTAGTTTAGCTAATTGATTTATGGTTTCTCTTTGTTGTTGTACAAATCATGGATTACATTTGTTGTTGTTTCCATTTATATTATGTTCTTACACTAAGTTAACCAATAGAATGGTAGTAACCAGCTGGAGTAGATATTATTTCATGTGTGCCACGCCTTTACTTTGATAGCTGTGAAGTGTGATTTAATCTTGTAGAGTGTTTTTATCTCTACATGCATGGTTTGATTCAGTAATTTAGATCAGCGACATCATTTATTATTTTCTACATTTCCTTATCCTTGGCTGCAGTGTATCGGCGCACACAGTGCGAACTCCATTGAAACAACAATACCTACCCTGGGTTGACAATTAATGGTTGTAGTCTCGATCAATTAAGATTGATTAAAACAACACTACATAGACTACACAAAATCTTAAAACCTTTAAAGCATTTACCAACCGAAATTGGATGAAACATAACTCACTATGTGAAAGGAACAAGCAGAGAAGGAAAACCTGCACAAGCAGTAAAGATCTCTATTCCCTCACCTAATAGCTCTAATTCTCTCTCCTAAAGGCCTTATACTTCCACCCTTGTGACTACTACTATGTTTGGTGCTGATGGTTCTAGGGCAGGAAGGGATGTTGGGCCAAATGGAAGGGATAGGATGAAACATAACTCACTATGTGAAAGGAACAACACAGAGAAGGAAAACATGCACAAGCAGTAAAGATCTCTATTCCCTCACCTAATAGCTCTAATTCTCTCTCCTAATGGCCTTGTACTTCCACCCTTGTGACTACTACTATGTTTGGTGCTGATGGTTCTAGGGCAGGAAGGGATGTTGTGCCAAATGGAAGGGATACTATGGTTTGAGTTGTTGTTTTGAGGTTGGTTTGGATTGGGGTTATGGTCATCATTCTATCCACTTTTTAGTTTTAGTTGATCTCTTTTTAGTAAAACATTTTCGCTCCCAAGTCTTCAAGTATTCCTCAATATATCCCTTGCATGTGGATATATGTTTGGCATGTCCTTAATGACAGAAAATTTCTCGTTCAGGGGAAACAACATGGAAAGAAAGTGGATACATTGAAGAAGCGGATACATTGAACGTGGTGGGTTAGGTTAAAAATTTTGAAATAATAAATTGCACTAAATTTGTACGTTGTTTATTTAGTATAAACTTTACTTTGAAATTCAATAGAGATATTTTTAACCACATTTTCAAAACTATATATCATATCACTATCTATTTACTGTACTGCATAGCACGTCACTATCAATTTACTATCTACTGCCTCTGCTATCGTGGATACTGGTACGCCATGATTGTCAGAGCTGGCCATTCCATGCATGATGCCCATCAACTCATTCACATTCACATCCTTCAGTCGACCAAACTAAGACTTCTCATTTATTGGATAATGAGAATTTTAAAACTTTTATCTATTTCCTATATTTCACATTCACATTCACAAGTCAAGGATGGCAGGCGTCATTGAAAAGAGTTACTAAATTCTTAATTTTTTCCCGAAAATATTTGAACTTTTCAGTGGCAAGTGGTACAACAATATTTGGACGTATTTTTTTTGGTTTGAAATGTAAAAAATAAGTAGAATTTGATAATAAAATAATATAATTTTTTCTTTCACCTCAATTTAGATGTGAAACAAGACGAGTAAAGGTTTTCATTATTCAATTAAGAACCAATTTTAGTATCAATTTAGGTGTGAAACAAGACGATGGAAAATGCAGATGAGCAAAGGTTTTGATTGCTGAATTAAGAACCAACTTTCGCATCAACTTAGGTGTGAAACAAGACTATGGAAAAGGCCTAAAGAGGTTTGGGAAGAACGTGTGTGTACATTATCCTTTTAGCTAGAGGATAGTTGGAAGGTTGGACCAGCTCCTTATCAATTTGAATAAGAAAATGATTGAATTGCAAAAAACAAAACCCATAAAAATATAGTCTCAAACTATTTTTAGTCTAAATATCATTTTATTTAATTAAAAAAAAATATGTTCATAAACTATTTTTACTATCTTAAATATAAAATCACGTGACAAATTTAAAGTCTAAAGACTAAATCTGGTTAGATGAGGCATTTAGATATGGAAGATTAACATTAAAAACAAATCAGAAAGAGTTTAGTAGATTAGAACACCACTCGTGAAGAAAACCCAAGTTTGGTCAAATTCGCAGCGGTCAGACGGAAACTGAAAAAGATTGACATATGCATTGGAATTTGCACATTCATGGTATTTGCCGAAAAGAAGCTAATATCACCAGTTAGTTCGTTCCAGAAAGGCTCTTTAATATAAGGAAACCATTTGGTTACTTCATTAGGATAACGAAGTGAATTTCGTGAATCCTCCTCTCTTCCTTTGCGCAGGCTATGATGCTATCTACCATGAATGGGATCGTAGTTCTGAGATACCAGGCGCCCGCATAAAATCACTATGATGACGAAAACGGGCAACAGTCATTGCAGATACACATCTTTGAAACAAGAATGGCCACTTACATGTACTATCCAAACAAGCTTACACAGTTTTTTAATACGGCTGTTGATATGTTACATAGGTTTTACGGGTATGTTCACGTCTGTTTCTTCTGAAACGAATTGTTCGAGTTACGAAATGCAATCTCTCTTGGCTTTTAAAACCACTTTGCATGATCCTCTAGGACGTTTGGGTTCGTGGAATGCTTCATTATGTTGCTGTGAATGGGAAGGTGTTTCCTGCGACAAACGGACAGGCCAAGTTGTTGCGGTAGATTTGCATAATTGCAATTTGAGCGGTGCCTTCTTTCCTGAAGAACTGGTCGGGCTAAGGGATTTGCAGAGTTTGAATGTAAGCTCCAATAATTTTACAGGTCAAGGTATCCCCAAAGAGCTGGGCCTCTTGAAAAATTTGACATACCTCAACCTGTCCACATCAGGATTTGCAGGTACCATTCCATGGCAGCTCGGAAATCTATGTAGCTTGACAGTACTAGATCTCTCCTCGTCGGAGCTTTCTGTGTTGGCAAGTCACGATCTCTCATGGCTTACAAATCTGACGGTGTTGGAACATATTTCTCTTGACAGCGTCGATCTCTCATCAACCTCATCATCATGTGGACAATCAGTAAGTTGCCTTTCTCACCTCAGAACTCTTTCGATGTCAAACTGTGGACTGACAGGTTCCATTTCCCCTTCCCTGCAGAAGCTTTCCTCCCTACAAACCTTACATCTTGATAGAAACACATTTCACTCTGAATTCCCCAGTTGGTTAGGGAATATGAAGAATTTGGTCTCCCTGCGGATGAGCAGTGCAAATGTCAATGGATTTCTTCCATTTGAGAGCCTCTCTCGGCTTCCTTATTTGAAAAGGATTTATTTGGGAAATAATAAAATTAGGGGGAATGTTTCTCAGATTTTTCAGGGAAAATGGAAGAAACTAACAATATTCCAGATGCCAAACAATAGTTTGTCCGTTTTATACCACCTGCTATAGCAAATCTATCATCTTTGATTCAGCTACAACTGCAAAGAAACAGGTTGAATGGAGTGATACCAGAATCATTGGGACACCTCCCATCGCTGACTCTACTGAACTTGGGCTACAACCATTTGACGGGGTATATCCCTGTATCCCTAGGTTTGTTGGATCACAAACCTAGATGGATCACATGATGCATCCACATGCAAGTTTCCTTGGGAAAGAATTGAGTAGAAAAGAAACCAGCCCAAAGGTAAAACTAATGACAAACAGAAAGGTAAAGCACTTGAATCCACTCACTATGTTGTGGCACACTGTAATATTGGAATAAATGAAGGCTTATTTAATGCTTCACTTGCTTCTTGGAAAAATAGTTGGTTGCTTGATTCAGGAGCAACTTACCACATGACTTTCAGAAGAGATTTTTTTGAAGAATTCATTGAAAATGTTGATAGAGTAGTATACTTGGCAGACAAATCAAAACTCAAGCCATCGGGGCTTGGCACAAGCAAGCTTAAATTGCTTGGTCTTCCAGACTTTCTTCTGCATCATGTTCTATATCTCCCACAGCTGAGGAGAAACTTGTTGTCCTTGGTCCACATCAACCAGCAAGGACACTCCATTCATATGTTTGATGGAAAGCTTGAGGTGAGACAAGCATCAGACCACTCACTTGTCATAATGGGGATAGAAGAAGAAAGGCTTCTCAAGATGCAGGGTACCTCTGCTCGTGCACAAAATTTCTCATACAATTCTCATTATGAAGAAGGCAAATTTCCATCAATTTTATTATGGCATGCTAGATTTGGACACTTGAACTATGACAACCTCCGCTTGTTGAAGAAAAATGGTGTTACTGGTTTGCCTACAATTCCTGGGAAACTTAAGCAATGTGATGCTTGCATTCTAGGAAAGCATAGAAAACAGTCTTTATATGATTCACATTCCAGAGCGCATAGAAAACTGGAACTCATTCATTCAGATTTATGTGGTCTAATGCCTGTTTCTTCTGCAAATGGAAATAAATATATGATGACATTTATTGATGACTACACTAGAATGTGTTGGGTTTATTTATTGAAGAACAAATCTGATGCTTTTCAAACATTCAAGAACTTTCATACATGGATT
>APFE031380205.1:0-15458 GCA_000404065.3 Pinus taeda | reverse complement strand
GCAACTTTGTTTGTCAAGAAGGTTGGAAAAATAGTTGTATATCTTGTGGTATATGTAGATGATCTTTTGGTGACAGGAAACAATGAGAGCTACATTGCATCCACAAAGAAGGAATTGAGGAAAGGTTTTGAAATGACTGATTTGGGCTATGTCCATTACTATCTTGGTATTAAAGTAACTCAACATCCAAAGTCGATGTTCCTTTCTCAAAAGAAGTACATTGGAGATTTGTTGAATAGAATTGGCATGACTGAATGCAATCCTCTAATTACTCCAATGGAACAAAACTTAAAGCTCACATCCATTAAGGGAAAATAATTTGAGGATGCAACAAAGTATAGACAACTTGGACGAAGTATCAATTACCTAACTACTACCAGACCAACCATTTTGTTTGCTGTTGGAATCCTCTCCAGGTTTATGTAAAAGCCTTGTGAGGGACATTGGTCTGCTGCAAAAAGAGTTCTAAAGTACTTGAAGGGAACTCAAGACTTTGGAATCAAGTATACATAGGTGGGAGGCTTCAGCTTGATTGGATACTTTGATTTAGACTTTGATAGAGACATAGAAACTGGGGTATCTACTTTAGGTTGTGCTATGAGACTTGGATCAGGATTTGTCTCCTAGAGATCACGCAAACAATCAGTCCCAACAGATTCCACAACAAAGGCAAAATATGTGGCAGCAGCTGAGGCAACAAAAGAAATTGTGTGGCTCAGGAAAATTCTTGAAGATTTGTAGGTAAAACAAGTACAATCGACTCCACTCATGATTGACAATGCCTCAGCATTAAAGTTGGCCAAGAACCCAAAGTTCCATGATCGAACGAAGCACATCAGTAAGAAAATATCGTCTGATTCAACATCATGTTGAGGCCAAAACAATCCATCTCCACCATTGTTCCACAAATGAACAGATTGCAGGCATCCTCACCAAAGCACTTGGAAGATAAAATCTTGAAATATTTTGAATGATGCTTGGACTCACCAACATCCCTTCAGATTAAGGGGGGCAATGTTGACACCTAATCATAGGGATTGGGTGAACAACTGTAATTAGTGTAAATAAATAATAGAGGAAATGGAGAGTCATCGGGAGATGAACTGAATAGTCTCTCCCTATTGTATAAAATAATGAACAACCTGAATGAATAAATCAATCACATTTGAGGAGTTACCTCCTAGCCTGACAAGGAGTAATATTAAACCCAAGGGACTAACATTCATATTATAAACCTTATGAATAATATTATACCCTAGGAATAAGAACCGTTAGATTGATAAACCCAAGGAATTAACATTATAAAGCCAAGGGATTAATTCGAAGATCAAAGAAGGACATCTAATCCCTTCTAGGCAAAATAAATTTTGTGAGGAGGTTTATTCCTAATTTTGCAGAATTGATAAAACACATCACCTCCATGCTAAAAGGGGGATCAGAGGTCAAATGGACTGATGTAGTAAGAAGATCTTTTGAAGCCATCAAAAGGGCTATTATAGAAGCTCCCACTTTAATCAGCCCAGACTACAACAAGGAGTTTCATATCTTCTCTGTTGCCTCAGGTGACACCCTTGCAGCAGTTTTATTGCAAAAAGATGATGAGGGTTCAGAGCATCCAGTGGCATTTTTCAACAAAACCTTAAGGGATGTTGAACTAAGGTATGATATTATAGAAAAACAAGCTTATGCTCTGATCAAATCTTTGAAAGCTTTCTGAATATACATTCTGCACTCCAAGGTGATTGCATATGTGCCCTCCGCTTCAACAAAAGATGTCCTAATGCAGCCAGATGTTGATGGAAGAAGCGCTAAATGGATTGGAAAGCTCATTGAATTTAACATAGAATTGAAGCCCACCAAGCTTGTCAGAGGTCAGGGCCTTGCCAAACTGATGGCTGAAGAAAATTGCAGGATGCTGGACATGAATTGGATAGGTACAAATTCAGATGACAGATAGACAAAAGAAGCAACAGTTGAACGAGGGCAAAACCAATCATTGGCAGGCAATATAGCTTCTTGTGAATGGTATTCTACAATAGCTCAATTTTTGCTGAAGCTAAAAGTCCCTCTAGGCCTAAGTTTAAGCCAATCCAGGACTATTAAACTCGGAGCAGCCAAGTATTGCGTTCATGGAGGCTTGCTCTAATGGAAGGATCCACTGGAATCCTTTTAAGATGTCTGGACAAAGAACAATCTATGGAGGTCATGCATCATTTTCATTGGACCAGCATTTATGGAGGACATCACTATTGGAAAACCACAGCCCACAAGATCCTTAGAGCTGGCTATTATTGGCCCACCTTGTTTTCTGATATCTTTTTATTTGTAAAATCTTGTGACAGGTGCGAGAGGTTTGAAGGAAAGCAACAGTTGAAGTTCTTACCCTTGAAGCCAATACGTGCCAATGGCCCTTTTCAACAGTGGAGTTTGGATTTCATAGGAGAAATTAATCCACATTCTAGTGGCCAGCACAGATGGATCTAAGTAGCCACTAACTACTTCACTAAATGGATTGAGGCCATCCCTACTAGGAAAGTTGATCACCATGTGGTCATGAAGTTCTTGAAAGAGAACATTTTCGCCAAGTTTGGATGTCCACACAAATTGGTTACCGAAAATGCAGCAGCCTTCAGGGAAAAAGATTTGGTGGAGATGTGTGACTCAATGGCCATTAAGCTAGTTCATTCGACCTCATATTACCCTCAAGGTAATGGTCTAGAAGAATCATCTAACAAGAGCCTGATAAGGATAATAAAAAAGCTGCTGGAAGACAACAAAAGCAACTAGGATTCCAAGCTGAAGTTTGCATTGTGGGTTGACAGGGTAACCACTAAGAAATCCACAGAGAATTCTTCATTCAAGCTGGCATATGGCATTGAGGCTATATTCCCAATCTAGTTGACCCTCCTTATAGCTCAGTTCTTACAGGAAGAGCAGAATGAGGAAAATGACATGGCAAAGATGATTAACGACTTTGCAGAGGTGCATGAAATCAAAGATGAGTTGATTGAATAGTCTGCAGCACATCAAAAGAGAGTCAAGGAAGCCTTTGACAGAAAGGCAAAGATGGACAATTCTCAAGTTGGATACTTGGTGCTTAAGTGGGATGCATTGAAAGAAAAGAAAGGCAATCATGGGAAGTTCGATGCTCTGTGGATTGGACCTTTTATCATTGCTCAGATCCAGGGGAACAACACTTTCATGCTACAAAGAATGGAAGGAGAAACAGTTTTTGATGGCCCAGTCAATGGGCAGTTTTTGAAGAACTATATTGTTGAAGGCCGTATGGCCTCAACATTGTAAATATGTTCTTTCATAAAGTTTTAGTGTAGGCTTAATTAGACTCCATGCCCAATGGAATACTAGGAATTATTGCTAATTTTGTTTTGTATGAAAGGTAGTGGTCTACAGTTCTTGAAACTTCACAGGGAGGATTTCATCCCCAGAAGGAGCCAGTGTTAGCTCTGCTATGCAACGCTGATTTCAAATGCCAGAGAAAAGGATGATCTACGTGGTTGTGCTCAAAGGGGTTTCACATTTGGCCATTTTCCCTTTTCCTTCTACACCGCTTTTTCTCCGCCACCTCCATTCCTATATTTTTCTCACAAATCCAATAGATTAACCCCTTTCGACCCTAGCCCCGAGCGTAAAACCCCAAGCTCACCATAAAACCATATCATATGACCTCACGCGCTCATCCTAGCCATTGATCAGTCCCCGCCAATCCAACGGCTCTCATCGCGCCTGATAAAGTGACCCGCTCGATCATTTCCCACCGTCAAATCATCTCCGCTAAAATTCAACCGCATTTGCTTTCATCGTGCTGGCAATGTGATCGAATGGTAGCACATGATGAGAGCGGTTTTTCTCTCTCATCTGCCACTACGTTTCGATCACTGAGTGGCATTGCTCGGTCTCGGGCTTTTACCACTTTATGCTTGAAAGCGGTGCGATAAAAACCATTTACCGCCGACCAATCCACCCGCCTGTTAAATGTCCATGTAGCTTCGCTTCCCGATAACCATCCAATCTGTCTGCTGCAGATCTAACGGCCCCAATTCATCCTGCTTTCACCGCGATTGGTAGCCTCCATCGAGCCATCTCCGCCATCCATTTCCCCAATCCAATGGTCATCCTTCTCCCTCATCCCGACTGTCTGTTTGCCCATGCATTCCATGTCCTTGACCACTTTGTTGCCCAAATAAGGAGATGACCAGCTCGCCAGTACCAGTCATAGTCATTCTTCAACAACCACATTTAATAGAAAGCAGCACTAGGGGAGAATAGGACAAGCACGACCCTGTAACTGAAATTTATCAGTCATGGACTCCATTGGTACGATCACTCCAACAGCTAAAAAGGATAGCGCAACACTTGAACATATCAGATTCACTCACTGAAGCAAGAAAACATAGCCAGGAACTCCATAAGGCAGTTAAATGTAGTTGGTGGTCAATTATGACCCCTCCATACCTAACGGCCAAGTGCCCTTGTAATGAAAATCTATAAATACTCAGAAACTAGATGTAATCAAGGTTGGCATTTGATGTAAGGTTCAACTTCTGGAGACTGTAGATATTTTGTTACTTGCAGTGTCTCGTCTTCATTTTCGGCTAATACAAGGTTATTTTGCTCTTAACTACTCACTTTCCATTTTCCTCTGTTCTAAGCTTGTGCTTGATATGCTGTGTTCTTGATCTTTTGAGGTTTAGCACTAGATAACTGTCATCTTATCTCTGTGTTAGATTGTTGAATGTATCATTGAATAGGTTACTCAGGTTTCTTTCTATCTGGTGCAAGAGAGCTGTCATCCTATCTATGCATTAGTAAAATAGATTTACAGGTTTCTTTACTAGTTGCATCCAACCATCACATGGTCTTGTGCATCTACTGGTGTGGTTAGTGTTCTCCATATTCACCTAATCTCTAAAACTGTGTGCATTTGGTGGTCTAAAGCCTTGTAGTCTAAGGGTG
This sequence comes from Pinus taeda, assembly GCA_000404065.3. Taxonomy (NCBI): domain Eukaryota; kingdom Viridiplantae; phylum Streptophyta; class Pinopsida; order Pinales; family Pinaceae; genus Pinus; species Pinus taeda. Next base: position 10,484 of record APFE031380205.1, on the reverse strand, counting down.
TTCACACATGTCTGGAGTGAAACAAAGTAGAAGTGGTTATCTAGCTTGAACAAACCATCAGTCCTTCCATTAAACCTGCAACAATAGTTGAATTTATATGTTACCAGGCATCTCTGAGCTACAACCTAAGAAAGTTTCTTGGAATCCTAACAGAAACACTTTTGATATGTAGGATTGAAGTTTTAATTGACAACTAGAATGAAGAAGGGTTGGAAGACCCTTTCCCATATGCGTCCGAGAAAATAATTATGTTATCTATATGATAATATTAAATGAAAATGATTGTGGATACTAATGAGATACAGAGTAGGTGAGTTATCCTTCTTTATTATTCTTGAGTGAACTTTTGTATATTTTGTAGGATTTAAGTTATAAATAAAATTCCATGTGGAGAAGGTTCAACAAACCCTTTCTTTATGCCATAATAAAAAATAACTATGTTATCTACGTGAGAATATGTTAAACTCTATATAGATTCATTTTAACCTTAAAATCCCTTACTAAGCCCTATATATATATATATTTATTGATTATCTTTCTATTGTTCCATTGATATGTAGGCTAGACCCTCTCATTGTCTCATTTTAATATAATTGTGCCCTTGGTCTCTTACACACACACACACACACACACACACCTATGTATATATGTATGTATATATGTATACATATATACATATACTAAGGAGACCTAGTCTTAAGATCATCAAATATTGTGTTTTACATTTTGTTAATTGTATAATGACTCTTCCCTCTCAAAGATGACTATAATTATTAAATTTTTATAATTTTTAAGGCACAAGATTCATAAAATTTAGTTTCAGAGCTCATGATCGTAGGGTTTTTCTATTTAAACCAGACTTGGCGTCATGTAATTTTAGATATATTTTCTTTTTGGGAAGTTTTAGATGATGAAATTTAGGGAATATTTATGAGAAATTATGGATAGTATCTAGTTCAAATTTCAAATCCTGTTTCACTATATTTTCATAGCTATGCTCTAAGTAAGTGTTGTAGCTAACAACAACCACCAATTTTAAATTTATACCAAAATAAAAATTTGTACCCGTTTAATTTTTTGGCTTATATTTGTTTTCACTATTTCTTTAAAAAACTCAAAAGGTATTTAATTTTATAACTTTATTAATAGGTTTAGCCTAAAGTTTGATTCCATGCATTATTAAATAAAATAAATAAACAAGGCCATGGCTAGAATCACCACAACCAAACACTATTTAATAAACAAAATACCAAAGTGTGATGTATTTATGTGTTAATAAGACTTCTATTAAACCACTCACATGCATTGTTGATATTTCTTGACACATTTCCCAAAGGTTCCCCCCAAGGCATGCATAAGTTCATTCATTGTTGTTATTTCTTGACACTCTGAAGTTCTGCCATTATATAACCATTTATAGTGTAGAAACAAATAATATTAAATTCAGCTTAAAGCATTTCATGTGTATATCATAGAGAATGGTGTTTGAAAGATGAAAGAGCACAAAAAGTATAAGTAAATTGACCATTTAAAGTGTGATAACCAAATATAAATACTAGAAACAGATTCAAAAAATACAAGTCACTTGACCATTTAAAGTGTGATAACCAAAGATAAAGAATAGAAATAGATTAAAGAAATTAAATTAGGGCAACCAAATGGATGTTTCCCACAACCCTGATGCACTAAAATCTAAGTCTCCTGTAATTTCCTCATATGTTCAAACACAGATTATAATCACTGTAATCTCTTTTTATGTTCAAACAGTGGTTATAATAACCCTTAGTTTTGAAATTTCGAGGCTCCTTTTGTATTTATTATAGAGTTATTACACATATTTTTATAATTGTATACCAGGGATCCCGGGAGTTCACTGTATCTTAGCTCTGAGTGTACTATGAATCAGATACCACATAAGAAAAGAAACAGAGCATGTTAAAAAAAAAAAAGAACATCTACCTCCACTTCTAACTTTAATGGCTTAGCCCCCGCTACAATTTTTGGGTGAGAAACTGGATCATTCAATGGTGTTGGATCCATATATGTACGAGATTCTAGTGAAACTACTCACATTTCCCGAGTCGAAATGGCCCCCTCAATTGTAGGAAGGGGAAGGTAAAATAGCATGGTCCCATTTATGCCCATATAGGTTATAGGTAATCCCAATAGGAATAGGTAAGTTGCACCATCAACAATGACTACCTCTTCCTAAAACCCCATAGAGATATGTGTCAACAAACCCCAATATACATGTTTTTTTTTCATAAATTACAGCTTGGATTTGAAAAATGCTTCACATAAACCTCACATTAAGTTTCTACAGATCCAAGGATTCATTTTGCAGCAAAAATGATTTGAGTTAAAATATTGTAAAGAAAATATTCAGAACATTAGAACTCAGTGACCAAAATTTTGGATCGATATGAATAGAAGGAGCAAGCAGAAAATAGGAGATAGAATGCGTTCACCATACCCCTTCAATATTCATACCCGAGAGAAGGAAGTGAATCAAAATTTATAACTAATACCCGTTGCAAAGAAAGAATGAGTCTTCTTATTCTTCTCCTTTAACAACCCAATTCTAGGCGATGTTCCAGTGGTTGGCGTTGAAACCAGTGTTCTATTGTGTTATTTTATTTTGAGAATTTGTATCGTATTTTATAGCTAGATGGAAGAGACAGAATAGGGCTTAGTGAGTTAGTTAGGTAGTTAGCAAAGCGTAAATGAAGGATGCAATGGATCTAATGGCTTAAAACATTGCAATCGTCTAGGTGCAGATAGGGACATAGTGGCAACTGGGGGAGTTGTTTTCAAACAGGAATGCTTTACGTCGTAATTACGAAAAAAATATTATTTTTCGATTCAAAGATCAATTTTCACAATAATATCGATGGTTGATATTGTGATTTCAAACCAATCACAATTTTTACTACAATAAAGGGTGTTATTAATTGTGTCACTTTTTGAAATATTAAATATGTTAAATAAGCTTGATAAAATACATATTAAATGCATCTTGAGTAGAATGGTGAATCTTGTAATAAGACATGTTAAGGACATTTAAAATCCACTAAGACTTATATACTTTATCAAACTGTTGATGGTGTTGGACTTGCCAACATCAGGGGATCTCCCTGGTATGAAGTCCCAACTAGACCTCACACCGTTTGGTGTAGGAGTCCCCTTCGGTATGATGGCCTGGTTTCCATTATCTTAACAATCTGCCACAACTCTTACTTGTCGGCACATGAGAGTGGTTCGCTTTGTCTTCGAGAAGTGAGGTTTGTGTGCTTGGTGAGTGTAAGTGTCACTTCTATCAATGATTCTTTCACTACTAAGGGAGAGGGTGAGAGTGAGTTCCCAGTCGATTGGAAGTAGTCCCAACACTGCTAGGGACACACAACACAACAGGACATGCATAGCTTCCAGAGGAGCAGTCCACACAGATGCGAAAGTCACAACATACAAGGTAAGATAACACGTACAACACTCAACGGATCAGTCTAAACGAGTTCAACGATTGTTACAACAAGCTTCATGTGAAAGGTCTGTCTGATGTCTAGGAGAGTGGTCTACATGGTCGAGACAACGTTAACATCATATACAACACATTTCCATTAATAGGTTATGCATTACAACAAATGAAATAGTTCAGATGTAGAACACGGGTTAAAGCAACATGCATTACAAGTGTTAAAGACCAGTCTTACAATAGATACAATACATGTGTGAAAATGTGATGGCCTGTTAGCAGGCTTCTGAATTAAGTGAAAGTTCCAAGACACATCGTTACACCATATATCACTAACCCCGAGTGCGAGGCATTGGAGCCATTACTTACTCCTCAAAGAAATATTATAGACTCTCTTGGCTATGAAGGAGGAGTTGAGGTGAAAAGTCCCTTGCATATAAAAATGAGGGGGGTATTTATAATGAAGGATAAAACTGACCCTTGTGGTTGTTCAACTACCCTCATGACTATTTGACTTCCATGAATTTTCGACTTACATGTCTCTTTGTTCAAAAAGTGGGTCTCTTGGACTTCCACGTTACATCACACTGATTGAAAACAGGCCCATAGTGGAGATGTGGGTGACATGACTCATCACGTGACTCGACATGACTTGACATGACAGTGCTAGTACGTTCATGCTATTATTAGAGTGCATCTCGAGTTACAGTGCTACTAGGTGATGGATGTCTTCATGGTGTATCATAGCTTCACCTCCACATGGTGAAGTGCATGAAGTCTTCGATGGTCCTTGATTCGCTTGATGAAGCTTTAACATGTTATTCCTTGCTTGCATGTTGGAAGGCTTGATAGGCTCATCTTTTCACAAAGGTGCATGTTCGTCGCGTTCGTTCGTTTCGCATGTATAGTTCATTCGTCTATTGGTGAACCTGTCCTTTTGCATGTTCTCCCTTCATTCATCTCGTTCGTCGTTATGCCATGTTTGTGGTGTACCTATACCTGCAGTCACTCATGATGAGACAACATCAAATCCAAAACCTTCTAATCTACCATGACACATGATCATTTCAGATGCACGTGATCAAGAGAGGCAACAAAGTTGTGAAGTGGGATGATGGCTCCAGGCACTATGCAAGAGTCACTGAATGATGGAGATAGGTAATTTGAGTCAACAATGACTTCCTTCAAGGTCTAGCTCGACTAGGAGACAAAATTGCGCAAATTTTGGTAGGGACAGTCCGGGCTACAGGAAGGCAAGGCAGGAATGCTATGCGCATATTTCGGAATGAAAGGGTAGTGGGGCTCAGCAGCCAGATTTGTGGAATTTTCAATAGGAACAGGCCAGGTTGCATGAAGGGTCAGTGGGCAGAAATTGCGCAGTTTTTGGGAGCAACTGCTTAGGAGACTCACAGCCAAAACTACGCAATTTGCAGAGAGAATTGGCAGTTGGCTGCTGGGATCACTGCTAGCCAAAACTGCGCAATTCCCAGAGGGAATTGGCAGTTGGTTGCTCGGTCACTGGCAGCCAAAAATATGCAATTCCCATAGGGAACTAGCAGTTGGTTGGTCAGTCACTAGCAGCAAAAACTACGCAATTCCTAGAGGGAAGTGGCAGTCTCCTACTAGGAGCTGCTAGTGGGGAAATTGCACTGAAGTTGGGAAGTCGGCCTGCTGATCATCTCTGTACAATTTTTGAGCTAAGCAGACTGTTGGAAAACATAAGGCCTGCTCATGAAAACTGTGAATTTCTTGTATGAGCAGTCGGTCGACTATCCAAATGACTGACTAGGAGAGCTGCGCAAAGGAAATAGTGATGGGCACTTGGTTTCTGTCGGCCTGTCTCTGCAATTTCCTTAGTTAGTTGAGCGAGTAAGGTTAGTGGCCTCTGCACAATTTTTGAAGGGAGTTAGTCCCAGGGTGACTGCCAAGTCCAACTGTGTGGGTGGTCAACATGGAAGTTGATTGAACTGCTTGTGGGTAGCGTAACTTGAAAAGATTGGCTTGGTGCTTCTATGTTGTCCTAGTTGACAGTCAAACTAGTCGATGGTGGGGTGATGGTATGGCTGTCAGAGGGGAGTATGGTCGTTAGGACTTCAACAAAATTGACTAAGTGTGTGAAAGATTGAAAGATGCATAGGTGATCATGCAAACACACACTCACATGACTCAAACCATCCAGACACACATGTTCAACATGAATGACTGACGATACAAATGACGAGCGTGACACTCATGATTGATTGTTCATTGATTGAGACGACGCTTGCGTGACAGTGAACGTGACTCTATTTGTGAGTGCGACAAATTCTTACATAGCGAACACAACAAGCACATATGAAGTGAAGGCTTTGAGCATAACCAAAACATGGTCGCAAGCATGGCTTAGACACCAGCATACAGAAACTCGAATGAAATGAACAAGCAAGGCGGATGCGAGGACTCACACAAGCTCATAGAGCAAACCTGCATGTGTGAAGTCATGAAGTGAAACTCTCAAGGGAGGCTCCGAAATTGGTGCAGGCCAAAATTTGGGAGGGTGGTTGTAGCCGCTGTAACGCAAACCTTAAGAAGGTAAGAGATTGATCATAATTTTTTAACATCATCTTCTTTTCTAAAAATGAAGTGACAGAAGTTCTCTCTGATTAACATATTTTTGCTAAGTTAAAAGGTCAAGAAGGTTGGTAGTGCGACAAATATTTTAAAATTTAGATTGAATGTGAGTATTAGGTGGATAATCTAAGAGATAGAGTCATATTCAACCTTCCTAGGATTGCACAAGTGACAAATTATTTCAACCCATGGTGTTTCAGGAATTAATCGACACCCAATTTCACTATGAAGCTCATGAGTATTAGTTCTAATTTTGGCAATGTTCATTTTCTTCTTAACACTAGTCAAAACAAAGACACAATTTTGGATTTTTAGAGTAGGGTTGATTACCTCCCTATATTATCCTCCATCTCTTTATTTCCCAATAATTTCTCCTTAAAGGTGAATAAAGTATGGAGAAAAAAAGTAGTTTAAATAAAATAAATTTAAAAGAGAAAATTTAAAATGTTTATAGAGTTTTCTGAATTTTTTTAATAAAAAAATTCCTTTCTATTTAATGTAAATTTAACTTCAATTACTTTTTTAAATAATACAAATATTCACCATAAAATTTTATTCTTTATTGTTTCAAAAACACTCATATTATTAAAATATGAATAAACTTAAAAAAATAAAAATACAGTTTGCGCTATTTTAAATCATCCGTAATTAATAAACTTGCACATAATTCAAAACAATATGAATACATCAACATATATCCATTTTAACTCTAGCTCTATCAAGAATAGAGAGCTCTCGCTCTATCAAGGGCTGAGAGATCAAATCTCATGAAATGCAAACCTATTTTTGAGTGCAAAACTAGAGAAATGGTTTGCAACTCAAAAGATTTGATTATTCTCTAACACTTGGTAGATACAGAGTTAATATGTATCTATACTGATTCTTTACAATATTATCTATATTTGTATAAGTTTCACATCTCTCTATATAAAAGTACTCTTGTTTTTAATTTGATTAAAACCTTGATAATACATATAATTATCATGTATATGTGACATTTCTTTGTGTTTTATAGTTTTTTTTAGTTTAATATTTTAATGTAATATGCGTAGTATTAATGATATATTTAGATAAATATATAAATTAAAAAATATATTATTGTTAATATTAATGTTTTATATGTTCATTGGTTAAATTTATATATAAAGTTCTATAATATAAGTGCTATGAATATAATTTTTTATTTTTTGTAAGCTTGGTAGATCGTTTCTATTCCATTTTCAAAAGCAGGCAGGTATTACATAAACATCATCCGTGATCATATGACCTCAACGTGCCCATTGGGAAAGTAGGTATGTTAGCCATCTCACAACATTATAGGCCATCCAAAATCTGAAAAGTCTGAGAATGTTGAGTAAGGCTATATAAACCGAAGTGTCTTTGAGTCTCCTATTTACTCTACGTCTATTACATAAAGACAAAATTTGCATATTATTCATATATACATAGGAAAATTAAGTGTCCACACTATGCTAATCATCAGAAGATTCTATTGGCAACGGGTCTTTGGCACTCAAGCCCAGTAGTTTAGTTTGTGGAAGGCACATAATATGCTTTTCTATACAACTTAAAAAGAGCATTTTGATGTTGAATTTGGCATTGAATGAGTTAGAATTCCCTCCGGATTCCCTCCGGATTTCCTCTATTTATGTTGTTTACTCTGAAATTCCTACAAAGGTGGTTTTGAAAGCTTTTTCCAAGAGATTTTTCATCATCCAAAAAAGGTATAGCGTTTGTTGGAACTAGGTGTATCGGCCTCTGGTATGGACCAGGTCAGAGATGAGATCCTGTCATTCATCTAGCTTCAGTTCATTCTCCTCTACCTGGTGCTTCAGTTCATTATCCCACCTTGAAGTAATCGGGCAAACCTCTGAATCAGAATTTGTCTTATAGGACCGAGCTAGTTCCAAGATTAAATCATTTATGTGACCCCAATTTCAGGTGGGTCGAGGTTGAGTTTGATTTCTTCCATGACCACGACCTTGGCCCTGGCTATGGTTACAACCACCCCTTGGATTTATGGCTTTTAAACATTTACAACTCTTAATACTACTGAGGAATCTAAAAATATAATCTAGATACATTCATTGAGTTGTTTTTTAAACATCTACTACTCCTACTGCTGAGAAATCCAAAAAGATAATCTGAATACATTACATCAGAACAAACATGTCACAACTTCACTCAACCAACAAGAAATCCAAAAAGATAATCTGAGAAATCCAAAAAGAGCAACCAACTAGACGCCGACAACAAGGAGTCCCTTGTATTATACTGGAGAAGGCCGAATGCATAGCTTCTTTGTGGCAACGTAGGATTTACAACTGACTCAAGCTCCACCTTCCCTTCTGCGAGCAACCAAGGATGCCAGTTCATGACTTCCCAACATATCCGTCCAAGAAGCAATTTATCAAGTACATGGAGTCCTATACTATGGAAACCCATTTTTGGAGAAAAAATCACACTTCTGCACACAAATAACCAACTTTAGACCATGCAAAACTCGGTCTAACACCTATATTGCGCAAAAATATAACGACTATTGCACCTGCAAATTGCACAAAAATCAGGATCCGCTCAGAAAAAGAAAGAATGTAGCAGAGTTAAATTTTGATTATTAGAATTATTAATCAAACTTACGTCGCTGCGCATCACCAGGAAAGGTTTGGCATTGTTATTAGCAGGATCGAGGCTGACTTCTATCCCACTGTTGCCGCATCCAAGGACAAGCACATTTTTCCTTTCTTAGAGCGCACCATTTTGTAAGAGCAATTACTAAAACTTAAAATTTTCCTTTCCAGTGATATGAGGAATTGCTGGAACTGTATTCTCTCCAGTGCCAACTATCAACCAACGACGAATATACTCGACTTCAGACATACCCAACCCTTTCGCGGTAACTGGTCTTACCAGTACTAACTCTCCACAACCCACGGGTCTCATCATATTTCGCAGTCTGGACTCTGAACACGCACGTTGACGCTGGGACTGAGTTCGACTCTCCTTGCATACGACTCCAAGACTCGATAAATTGCTCCCTGGATGGGTATATTGTTGAAATTGTAATTTCAACTGCAGTGCTTGCCTTGTGATGCGATCCAATTGGAGCCTTTGTTTTGTTCACTTGATTTCTGCGATTGTGATGGTGCGATGCAATCCGATCGCAAATCGCAAATCGCACCAATATAATGGTGTTCCATCTTTCCTCCTGCAAATTGTGATTGTGCGATGCGATCCAATTGAAGTCAACGATTGAAGTACATGCCTGCAACAAATAAATTTGACGTGAAGTAAAAGTTTCTTTACCGCTAGTTTTGTCAGTAAAACAGTAAATGTAATTTACTGTGGGTTGGTAAGTTTTGGTGAAGTTTTTAATTTTATTTCAGCGGGAGTATGGGCACAAGTAAAAGTTGGTGAAACCATTTAATTTTATTGTTTTTATTTTATTTTACGGCAGCATGGCAAGTGAAAACGTATGTAAGTTTTTTTTGTTATCACATATATATATGTAATGTTTCTTGTTAAGAAGAGTGAGATGTGTGTGTAGAAGTGCAGCAGCGCGAGAGCATGTATGTTTTTCAATACGCAACAGCGTAGTATGTAATAGGAATGCACAACAGTGCAGAATATGTTTACTGGTCATTCTGTAACAGTTTGAATGTTAGTCTTTCTGAACTGCATCTGAAGCAGTGTCTTGGTGAATCCCTCTGGTTAAGAGGAAGGTGCTCTTTAGCATTAATTGGTGAATCCCTTTGTCAAGAGGAAGACGTTTTGTAACAGTTGGTTTATTTTTAATGAATAGAAGCTCTTATGTTTGTTGCTGAAACTTTATCTTTAACAAGCTGAAATTCTGGCTGCAGAAAGATCCTGTGTTAAAGATCCTGAGTTGTAAAACAGAGTATTATCCTCTGTTCAAGTGATTTTTTTTATTGTTCTGGAATTATCAGAAATTCCTAGCAGAGCATCAGTCTCTTTGTTTAGTTAATTTTGTTTTTGGGATTTTACCAGAAAAATTCCCCAACAGTGGTATCAGATCAGGTTCAGGCTCTTTGAAAGTGTCAAAGAAGCTGAAGGGAGGAGTCTTGTGGCAGCAGTAAAACTTCTCCAGTAAAGTGAAGACTCAGTTAAAAGATCCATGTATTCCACAAAGTTTTTTTTGAGTAGCTGCTGAAGAAACAATCACTTATTTTAATACATAGTCAAGCATTTTATAGCATAAGTTAAGGATTTCTAGAATGGCCAGCACCAGCACAAACATGGGTATGTTTAACCCTCAATTTCCACAGTTCAATGGGAAAAACTATGACTATTGGGCAATAACCATGAGAGCCCTGTTTGCCTGTCAAGATTTATGGGAATTAGTTCAAGATGGTTTTGAAGAACCAGTAGATGAAAATGAGTT
>APFE031380203.1:0-17125 GCA_000404065.3 Pinus taeda | reverse complement strand
CCTCCGACAGTGAAAGTCCACGATGTTTTCCATGTATCCTTCCTTGTTTGCCAGTTGAGGTAAAGCAGCTTGATATGGTGGTTGCTTATGGTTGTTTAGTAGTTGCTTCATGGTGGTTTAGTACTTTCTTATGATGGTTTGGTATATGCTTTATGATGGTTTGGTATTTGATTTATGTTGTTTAGTATATGCTTTATGGTTATTGATACATACTTTATGTTGGTTGATACATGCTATATGATGTTTTCATATATGCTATATGATGTTAGTGTATGATTGATATATGTTTGGTATCTGATTTGGCATATGTTTTCGTATATATGTATATATATTTATGATGTTGTTATATGTACACCGGTGTATGGATGTAAATACCATAATGAGTTGTGTTATAAAGCTCCATTATGTGGTATGTCATCATGGTGTTATGTCTTGAGCAGATCTTTCATTGTAAATACTGCATCAAGTTGGGTTATAAAACTCCATGAGCAGTGTATCTTCTTTCAACAGGTTGCTGAGGTATATGTGTGATTGAACATCGAGGACAGTGTCCCCCAAGGGGGAGGGTTCTGTAACAACCCTGATGAAAATTCCATGTAATAAATGTTAGAAATAATAACCACAGATGACTAGGACATGTATTCCAAGTTGAATGTTGGGCAAGACATCCTAGGGGTGTTCATTTGATTGTTTATGGCTAAGGAAATGGGGAAAGGCAATGGCTAAGGCATTAAAAGGGATTTTGACACAATTATTTATAAAAAATAATGGAAATTAGTGAGAAAAGGAAGGTAAAAGGTCACAGGTTGCATGTGAGGCAGAAAATGAAGAAAATAGAAGCCTCATTCATAAAAAGGCTTCTGAGAATCAGTTGGTAACCTTTTGTCAGTTTAGCTTTGGAGCTCTCTCATTATTCTCTCTCTCTCTCTCATACTCTTGGACACTTAGAGTTTTCTTAGAGCACTTTGGCATTGGAGCAAGAAAGACAAAGAAGGCAAGAGGAAGCAAAGATCAAGCAGGGAGAGGCAAGATCAAGAAGCTAGAATAGGCTTCATTGTAGGTATAAACTTTCATGTGTATTTTCCTTGCTAGACTTGGCATGCATGGGATTGCATGTGGTTCTTTTCTACCATGTCATGGGTTTTTCCAGGTGTGATAATACTTTTAGCCTAACCTTGCCATTTCCTGATAGCTTTGATGAGATGGGTTATTTCATGCATTTCGTGGGGGGTGGATGGATTGGATTCGAAGCTTATTGGGGTGGATCTCCGAATTGACAAACACATGGTGGTAGTGGTCCCTGAACCAAACTGAGGATACACGAAGCCACTGTCCTAGTAACCCCTGAACCAAACTGAGGATGCACGAAGCCACTAGCCTAGTAACCCCTGAACTAGATTGAGGATGCACGAAACCACTGGCCTAGTAACCCCTGAACCAGACTATGGGTTGCGGTAAAGCCAGGTTGTGTGTCTCAGTGGGCCTAGGAATCCTTACCAGTGAATGGTGGGATATACGGTAAAGCCGAGAGGTGGATTTTCTCTCCGTTGGGCCTAATGATTCTAGGATGGAATACACGGTAATGCCTGGAGAGTATGTCTCGGTGTAGGGCCTAATAATCCCTGTATCAGATTGCGGATGGATGGTAAAGCTTGAGAGACTAAGAGGCACTCAAATTCCTCACGGTGTAGGCGAAGAACTCTGATGGCATACATATTGATTGATGTTTTTGATGTGTTCTATGAGTCCCACATTCATGCTTGGAATATGGCACGGGGGTGACTGGCTAAAGAGAAACTTGGCTCAGCCAACCTATGATCGGGTGGAACGTGGTAGTCCCATCACTGGTTGGTTCATTGCATTTATTAATGAGAAATTCATTCCCTTGATTTTCATGTGCAAAATGTACTGATATATATATATGGATTTTGATGACTGATGTCCATTGTATTTTTGTTCCTATTATGTCGGTTATATATACATTTTGTGCCAGCAACTATGTTTGGCTCTCAGCATGTTCTTACTTGTGTTTGAATGGATATTGTATTTATGACCCAATAAGTGATAAGGTGGCAAAAGACATGAGGAAGCAATGGTTCATGGTGATTCTCAGATAAGTATGAGATCCCTACACTTAATTCTGTTGTTTACACCTGTAGGTTACATGTTGATGATATGTTTGACGAAATGCCTGCCATGGCCAGTAGGGGTCTGGTTATGATTTTGTTCATATTATTGCTTTTGTATCCTTGTTACCTTGTATCCTTACCAATTCTAAATAACCATTCCATTCTGGGTAGTGTCCCGGGCTCTGGGCCGAAAAAGGTGGCTCAAATCCCGGAATGCTAGTATTAGTGCTGAGACTAACTTGCTTGGGTAGTGTTTGGGAAGCGTTATAAAGCACCTGGGCAGTGTTTGGGGAGCGTTAGTCCTTAAACTAACTCGCTTGGGCAGTGTCTAGGGAGAGTTACCCTGCTCTTAAGTCTCTCAAATAGCTGTAGGACCCAAGGACAAGCAGTCTAAGTGGCTGACTTGTCTTTTGAAGGTTATGCGGATGATGTTGGATGACTGTTTGTGATGTTCTATAGATTCCACTTCCTTAAAGTCACCAAGGAGGTTGAATCTTATTATAGTGGCCTCTCGTCACATGTTTACCTCGGCTGGCCAATTGCTTGGGTAGATGTGGGAGGAGGGTGTTACAGGCTCAAGTGCGCTTAACTATGGAGTTTTCCCCACAGTCAAGCCCACTTAACTTGCTACCCCATTTGCAAAACCTTAGCAAATATTGTGCCTCGTGAACCATTCAAGTAGAGTTCGCGAAAACTCCACAGTTAAGCGCACTTGAGCCGGAGGCGATCTGGGATGGGTGACCTCCTAGGAAGTCCTGGTTTACTGGGTGCAAGCCTCAGTAGTGATGATTGACGTTATGTGATTCATTTCACTAGTTTCAATCTCACTTCTTCATCCCTGTGAGCATCACCAAATGCAATGAGTGCTAAGTGGACTATTCAAAACTTATGAGAAATTAGTGAGTTACGACTACCTCTCATAAAATGGTCGTATATGAATGACTTACTCAACGCAGTTGAATCCAAAAAATGATATCTAATTTAAATGAAATTAAAAAATATTGTTTTAGAATATCAAAAGACTTTAAATTAAAAAAATATATTTATTTCATTATTCTTTTTAAAATATAATTTTTTATTAATTTAGATTTTTATTCAAATATTAATATACTATTATAATTATTTTAATCTTATTTTTAATATAATAGCTTTAAAAATTACCTTGGATATTTCAATTTCAATTATTCTTGATATATAAAATAGTTTCGTAATTAATGTTTTTATGAGAAAGACCAATAAATTTACATGTTATGGGTTATTCAACAAGTTGAGCTAATGTTGTGTACCCTAAAGCTCACTTCAATTTCCTTTGAAGACCATTTGAGTGAAATTAATGTCGTTTGAAGCATAAGGTGGATACTTAACAAACAAACTTCTTGTTGAGTTGTCGGAGCCAGAGTCATATGAGGCGAGTGGGTTAACAGAAACGTTTAAGATATGTTCTGTCTACAAAGAAATACGCATACTATATATGCCATGTGTTTATTTTAGAAGATGTGATGCCTACAAAGAAATATGCGTACTATATATGCCCTGTGTTTATAGTTTACTCACACATTTCCAATATTTTGTACGTTGGTGGCAATGTGCAAATCTTTCGCTCGTGCCAGTATCTAGCGGTGTATTAATTAAAAATAAGATAATAATCAATCAAGTTAGAAAAATAAAAATAAGAAATATTTTTTATTCTTAATATTAATTTATGACAAAATTGTTTATGAAATAATAAATTAATTATTAGTTAATGGCATGCATGATGTGTAATACCTGTCTCTACAACTTAATTCTACAAATTATGAGAATGTACCTGCTCATATGAAGCTCTCTCTTCCTTGGTCATGTTTTTCCATTCCTCCCCCAAATTTTTTGCAATCGCTCATCCATGAATACAAGATAGCTAGAGAAATCGGAAGGGAAAAAAAGTGATGTCTGCTATTAAGGGATTTAAAACAACACAAACCTACAAAACATTTTGATTCTCTACTAGTAGGGCAGTACAAGGTTCATTGATTCATGCAAAGAAAACAGTAACTGGATGTTTTGGTTTTGACAGATCTTTCTCTTTCCTACCAAATAGGATGCTAGTAATTATGTTGCTTCAAATACAAGACAAAATGTAACTGAGAACTTTTGGAAAATATTAAAAGCCTATTAATAGACCCACTTCTTACTCTTATCATTTCCCTCTACATCCTACAATAACTACACATGGTTAGCAATTTTTTTGGATAAGCATACTTACACTGTAGTTTACATGCATATTAGATTTTCTTTTTAAAAACATGCAAGGCAATAACCGAATGAACAAATGGGAATTTTTTCTAGTTTATCTTCTGGCAACAGGTCACAAGGGTCGGTGCTTGTTAAGCACACAACAATGACAACTGGCAACATATTAAAAAAATGTATTAAACAGAAATCAAAACAACTTGAGGGCACAAAGAGATTAATTGTGCTTGAAATGAGGATGACAATCCATGGGTTTTGGACCAAAAGAGGATGGACCTTCTATGTCCCTCTTGAGAGGGATATTAAATGGCTCCTTAAACTTGTTTGTTCAAAACTTCAAAACAAATCACATCATAATGTATTTGCATCTAAAAGTTAGATAAATGAAGCAATGCCCATTGCATAAGTGGAATCGATTATAAACTTCAAAATAATTCACATTATAGTTTGTATCTTCACTTGTGCCCATTGCATCAATGGAATCTGCATCGGTGGGGTTATTTTGACCCTCTTTATTTCCCATTCATTAATCCAAAAGGATAAAAACTATGAAAAAAAATCGTAACAACAAAGACAAAGAAAGAAAGAAAACAAAAAAACAAGATATCAAACCAAAAATAGGCATCACCATGCTTAAAATTTAGAAGAGAATAACGAGAGAGCTTAAAATACCAACCAAAAATAATATTATAAAAAATAAAAACAACACAGTAGACACCATAAACAACCAAGAAGGTTGTCATCAACAACACAACATACACCACAAACAATGAAGAAGGTTGTCAACACATCATCTGAACTCTCAAGTCGAACTTTGCTCTGTTTTGCGTCCATGGCCAACTGAAGAGACCAACACATTACATGAACTCCTTATGCATATGAATTGGAACTACTAGTGTTGGATCATCTGAAGCTCATGTGGCTAAACTCTGACATCAAATCACCATCACCATCTTCAGTCTCTGTCTCTGTTTTCAATTGTTGTCTCTACTATTGCGTAATTAACCTTGCATTCACATTCTGAATTTGAGCACAAGAAAGACGGCATGAATTGCCATTATTTTTTGCTCAAAGGAACATTGGTGGACTCAAGGGTGAAATTATCTCATGATCAACCAATTCCTCTTTCATATAACAACGTCCCACCATCTTAGCTTTGCCTGGCTCGACTTCTCAATTAAAAGGGATTCTTCCCAGAGCTTGAGTTTTGTAGTAAATGCGCAAGGAATACCTGGTCTGAAGCTACGAATAAGAAATTTAAGGCATTTTTTAGTGATGACAAGGGATATTTTTTCATATTTGCTAGGGAAGTGACTGCACTTTCTGAACAACCTTCACATTCAAAGGAAAAATTAAACTCTTAAAGAAGGAACAAATTTGATTACTCACATGGGTAAGAGTCAAGAACTTGTGCTTTTTGGAACAATTTTTCTGGCATATTTGAATGAGTGGCGTTGCTTGGGTTGGGACCATGTTGTCCTTCTTTTTCATCAGGCATTTGGGTTTGTGCATGTAGAGTCTCTTTCCACTTTCATAGGAGGAGTAGTAGTAGGTAGAGGAGAAATCTTCATTTTCACTCTCTTGAAATGACACAGATTTACTGAAAAAACGTGTTAGAAACACTAATCAATTGGATGGCCTTACTGAATATAATCAATATTGCTAATTTCTTTTAATTCCATTCCAGCTAAATAGTCTTCATTTGTCTTTGTATGTGTTATGATGTTTACTTTCTTATTTGTTGAGTATAAAAGAAGCATTCCATTATTTCATTAAATAAAGTATTAATTTCTATTAATCAGTTGTTCTATAAAATGTATTTATTATTTTTTTAAAGTAATTTGTTAGATTGTATTTTAATTATAAAATTATTTATTTATTTATAGAGAATCAATGCTTTGAATAGAAATTTAGAACTCGTTATAATTTTCTAGCAACCATTACCTCCCTTGGCTATTAGTGTAATACTAATTAGTGGGAAAATTAAGATGTAATTTACACCAACTATAGAACACGGTAAGTATATCCATTCGCCTGGACTCGGGAAGGAGGAGCGCGTGGCTGCCGAGTTGTGGAGTGCGGCCAACTAGAATCGTTTTCATCCTATGATGGTTTTCCTTCCATTTTTACAGGTGCACCTTCCTATACGACCTCTCCAATCCTCGCCGCATGCCTTTTCAGCGACACGTTTTGATCTGAAATGCCATCCATGCATGCATTTTAGTTTCCATCTGTTTTCTACGAGAAGTTTCTCTGTTTGGCTCTCCTCTGTGCCAAGCTGCTATTTATACAATTTCTGGGTGAGAGGATAGCTTTTTTCTAGTTCTTTCCTTGCCCCACTGTGCGCCCCTGACACAGTGGTGGCTATACTCTTTCCACTTCGTCTCCTCCACGAGAATAGCCACCCCTATCTGTCTTTTTTCGGCTCCTCGTTTGGTGGTGATAACTGTGCCGTGAGTTTCTGTTGCACTCTGCTCTCGGCAACCTCGTGTCTCCAGGTCAGTTGCTCTTTTCATTTATTTCTGGATCATGTTAATATTTATTGTGTTTAGAAAGAATTTTTTTACTGGAACAAACAGAATATGGAGTTTTTACATCGCTTGGATTTACTAGCGTCGTCGCTTTTCATCTTTTTCATGTGCTCATGTTTGGAATGTCTGTGATTATCTTAAGGCAACCTGTTTTTGGCTTATTTGTGGTCTTCAAGTTTGAGCGCAAGAGATGATTTTAAACTGGTTAATAGATTCAGTTTTAAAAATCTAGAATTATATAGTTTTTTCTAAGCCTTGCTCAGATGTTAGAATCAAGATAGGTCCATGGTGGTGCATTTGTGTTCTGTTTTGTTGTTGTGTCGTATGTCCTGAGGAAGCTACGTGAGTTTTTATTTTGGGTGGATTTTCTCTTCTGTTAGGGTAGTTTGTTTCTGTGGGCTTTCCCTTGCCCCCGACTAGTTTTTTTCAGGGTTGGGCTCTATGTGACACCTTTCGCATTGCCCTGGTTTTTCCGGGCTGGGCACTGTGTGCCACCTTCCGAATTGACCTGGTTTTTCCGGGCCTTGCTCTCCTTTTCCGTCCGTCGAATTTCCACCTGTTTTTCTCCCAATGATGTATTGCTGATGTCTTTATCCTTATCATTAATTCTCCTGACTTATATTCGTCCGTATGCAATTACTGGGAGCCGTCATTTTTTGAATATCTCTCCTCTTGATTATACCTTGCTCTCGCTGAGGTCATCAGCTTTAAAGTCTTGGGGGACAGATGGAATTTGCATATCCTATATGACTTTTTGGGATGTGTATCTGTTAATTCTCGAGGCTTCTTTGTCAGCTTCTTTATCAGAATCTTGCTCTCCTTCCTTTCTCTCTCCAGGCATCTTGTTCAGGTGGGTTTTGTCCCTTGTTGTCTGATCCATATCACTGTTTTTGGATTTATGTAGTACTGATGTGATAGAGGTGGTTGGAATATGGATTTGCCGTCCGAATCATCTACCACGGAGGCTATGATTCAGGCTTCCACCTTGGCAGAATCCGGCCATGCAAAATCTCGAATGTCTTCTGACTGGCAGTCCACTCTGGGGGACCTCCTGATTGGGCCATCGGTCCCACAGGTGGACGTGGATGACTATGTCAGGCATAAGGGAGAATCTTCGCGATCTTTCAGTCGTAAAGGAGATGATATCGTTCGGAAGGATCTGGATGTTATGTCTTCTCAGAAAGTCCAGAAGCCGGTCAAGACTGTTCCTCCCCCCACTGCCATAAGAATTGACAGTTCCCACCTTACTAAACGTTTAAAAAGTCTTCAAGAAAACGCCCTGATCAGGCGTTGGCATTTTCCGGAGATGAGTGACGCTCGGATGCGAGGATGGCTTGCGTCCCAGTGGAAGCCGATTATTGGTTATGTTCCTATCATTGCTAGCCTTCTTAAGGAGTGGTATTGTTTCCACTTTTTAACTTCGAGTGATCTGGAAGCCATCCTAAAGCATCAGTGGGTTTTCAACCGAAGTTTCCTGGTTTTGCACAGATGGTATTTGGGGTTTAATCCACTTAGGAATACTCCCTTAAACAACTTAATTTGGGTTAAACTCCCTGGGTTGCCGCTGGAATTATGGTCAAAAGAAACATTGTTTGAGATTGGGAATGCAATTGGTAAGTGTGTTTATGTGGATCCATGGTGTCTTGGAGAGAAGGATAAGAGAGTGGCGTGGGTTCTTATTGATAAACCTTACAGGGGGTCTTCCGGAACATATTGACATTTCCTGGGGGAAGATGAATATCAGGCAGAGGTTGGACTTTTGGGGGATTCCGTTTAGATGTTCGGCATGTCACCACACAGGTCATTTAATTAAGAATTTCCCTCGATGGTTTCTTTATAGACAAAATCGTCGTGGTAAGGTGTCCTCCCCCTTCCTAGACTCGGAGTTTTTTCCTTCGTCAAAGAGCCGGTCCTCCTATGAAACGAAGGACTGTCTGGTATCTTCTCCAGCTGATCCGCTTGGCCATCTTCCGCAATCGGAGCCTCCTGCTCCAGTGGAGCACATATCCCCTTCGATGCCCCCTTTATAGGATGCTCCCTTTTCGATCACTTTCTGGCCCTCTCATCCCATTGAACCGATCTATGATCACGAGGTTCCTAATCCGCCTCCGGTTCCTCCTCCCATTCTTATCAGCAGCAACAAATCTCTCCCCGCTCATTCTTCGCCTGCGCCTAATTTGTCTTGCTCTATGTTGGGAAAAGGAAAGGATGTATTGATTTCTCCCACCCTGGCTAACTCTCCGTCTTCTTCCCTGACTAATTTGATAGGCAGTGACTTGGACTTCTTTCTTTCAAAGAAGTCGAACTAAAAGCTCTTACTATCCATAAACCTGGATCCAAGGTCCCTCCCTTCATTAGTCCCGACTCTGCCAGCAACATTACTGTAAGGAGGAAAAATGGAAGGGGCAGTAGACACTTTCGTGGTAGGGGGGAAAGTGCAGGCAGGGGTATCCATAACTTATCGCTTACTGATGTTCCTATTGTTGATATGACTGACGAGAGGCCTCTTAGAGTGAGTTGGGCCGAGAAGATTCCAAAATGAATTTTATGTTATCCATGAACATTAGGGGGTTGGGGGCGGGGAAGAAATTTCTGGAGTTAAGAGATCTTTTCACCTATGTTAGTCCAAAGATTATCTTGATATAGGAATCAATGCATGCCGCTTCTGTTTCCATTTCCTATTTTAGAAAAATGTTCCCTTCTTGGTATATATCGGCTGTTGATGCTAATGGACTCTCAGGTGGATTAGTTGTTCTTTGGGATCCGGTATGGATCATGGCAAAAACTTACAGGTGCTTGGCGGGAATTTTGATTTCGGATCAAATCCGGGGTCAAAATTTCCCCATAAATATTTTAAATGTTTATGCTCCTGACAGGAATAGAGAGCCGTTCTGGGAGAATATTTTTGTTTCTGAGATTCTTGACATTGAAAATATATTGATTGCAGGGGACCTCAATTTTACTCTAAATATGGATGAAATATGCGGATCAAATCAGAGAAAGGATCCATTAGCAGAAAAACTTAAAAACGAACGGCTGAGTAGAAATTTTGTGGATATCCTCCCAGCTCAGATGTATTCGACTTGGGAAAATGGAAGGTCTAACAAGGCCTACGTCGCGAAACGACTTGATTGTTTTATCCTTCATGTTAGTCTGATTGACAAGATGGGCATGCCCTTTTCATCTATTGAAAAGGTGTTTATTTCCGATCATCGACCGATTGTGTTGGGATGGAAGGAAAAAGGCTTCAGGAAGGGTTATTCCTTCCAATTCAATAGGACTTTTTTGGAGGACCCGACTTTCAATGCTCTCATTAAAAATCTCTGGTGTGAATGGCTACCTTCTAATCCTCGCTTCTTGTTTATGAATTTCAGAGAAAAAAATGGACATTATTAGAAAAGTGGTTAAAGAGTGGCAATTCAAGAAAAGACAATCAAACAGGTTGATCCTACGGAAAATCCAAAAAGAGTTAGATGATGTTTCGGATGCCATGGCATTGAATAGCATATCTTTTCAGAAGTGATGTCACATAAATGATTTACAAAGAGAGAAATCCAAAATTTTAGAACAAGAGGAATTATCTTGGAGGCTGAAGAGTAGGGTCATGTGGTTGAGAGAAGGTGACAAAAACACAAAGTTTTTTCATAGATATGCGAGCGCAAGAAGGGAGAAAAACTCTATTTGGAAAATAAGCGATGGAAAAGGGGGTTTCTTGTATTCTCAAGAGGAAATCTCAAAGGAGGCTATGAGGTTTTTTGAAAATCAATATAAGAGAACAAAAAGCAAGTCCTTTCAAGATATTCTGTGGGGAATTGAGTTGTATCCTCGGATGTTCAATGACGACATTAATGATCAGATCTTTCAACCTATTTCTGAGGAGGAATTGCTGAGAACTTTAAAGGTCTTTAAAAAGGACAAATGTCCTGGCCCGGATGGGTGGTCAATTGAATTATTTTGTCATTTTTTTGACATTATCAAATCTGACTTGCTTAAAATGGTGGAAGCATCCAGAATGTCGGGCATCATTAATCAGAAGACAACATCCACCTATATTTCCCTCATTCATAAAAAAGAAAATGCCTCCTCTTTCTCGGATTTCCGTCCTATTTCTCTGTGTAATATATCATACAAAATTATATCTAAAATTATAGCTGACAGGATCAAAGGAACATTGTCTATTCACTTATCAAAGAATCAGCATGCTTTCTTACAGGGGAGGAACATCTTAGACACGGTTGCTACAACTCAAGAAGGTCTTTCGCCATCCGGGAAAAAAATGCGATGTTGTCATTCTAAAAATTGATCTCTGCAAAGCCTATGATTGTATGGATTGGGCTTTTATTATATGTTTATTAGCAAAGGTGGGATTAAGATCAAACATGATCAACTGGATCATGGCTTGCGTTGAATAGGTAAATTATGTTGTCATTGTCAATGGAATGCCAACGACCTTCTTCCTAGCATCTTGTGGCCTCCACCAGGGCTGTCCTCTGTCTCCTCTTTTATTCATATTGGCCATGAATTCTCTCAGTCTGCACATAAACAAGGTTGTTGATGATAACAGGTGCTCCCCGTTGAAATTATGCAGGAACATTTCTATCTCCCACAATCTTTTTATCGATGATGTTATTTTGTTCGGCATTTTATGCAGACTAACTTGGTTGTGCTACTATGATATTCTTCACAATTTTCAAAAGGCATCAAGCTTACAGGTAAATAGTTCGAAGTCCGTTATTTATGACAGTGATATTAATCAGGAAGAGCTGGCATGGTTGTCGGCTTTGTTTGGTTATGAGTTGCAATCCATTAGCTTGGGTATCAAATACCTGGGTTTTATGTTAAAAGCTCATTGTTACTCAAGATCAGATTGGTTGTGGATCCCCGAGCGATATTTCAAGAAGATATCAGCGTGGGAGTTCAGATGTCTTTCATTGGTTGGGAGAGTTGTATTGGCGCAATCAGTCCTAAATCAGTTGGCAGTGTACTGGGCTCACCTCTATTATCTCCCTGCGAGTATCATCCAATCTATGAATAGGCTCACCACCAATTTCATCTGGGGTGGTCAGATAGGGAAAAGAAAGTATCATCTCTCGAAGCTCTCTTTTATATCCGCTCCAAAAAGCATGGGTGGATGGGGTTTGTTAGACATGCGGTCTTTTGGAAAGGCCCTTCTCTACAAGTCTTTATGGAGGGGAATATATGATCAAGGTATATGGAGTTCTATTATTCAGGAAAAATATCTAGGAAGAAAAAACCTTTCCTTTTGGATCAGAAAAGGATGCATTGGCCCTGCTCATGGATCTGTGATTTGGTTGAGTCTGCCCAAAATTGAGAGAATGTTCCTGAAGAACTTAATATGGCGGTTTTGAATCGGGGGATAGGATTCTGGTTGGAAAAGAATCCTTTCTGTGTGGTAAAGAGGAGATTTGCGTACCAGATCCCTTGTTGAGGTTTTTGCACAGGAGGGGCATTTTCTTTTGGGATGGTCTGATTACCAGATGGCATGGCTCTTTTCCTATCTGGTGTGAGGCTGATAGTCTGAATATGTCGGTTGATATTGCTATATTATGGGATCAAATCAAAACAAAACTCAGGAATGGTGGGATTTTTCGATCATATGATCATGACTACCTCATATGGCGGAACTCGGATGGGATGGGATCCATCAGCGTTCGGGATATATATCGGCATTTGATTTCTGATAGTCGGCAACATTGTATCTCTTCCTTCCCGAGCATATTCTGGAAAACAAGATGCCAGACAAAAATGGTTTACTTTTCTTGGCTGACATTCCATAATAAAAATTTTACATGGGAGAATTTAAAAAAGCGTGGTTGGCTGGGTCCAGGGGTATGTCCCTTGTGCAGATCTGCTGAGGAGGACAACTCTCACCTTTTTTTACATTGTAAGAGCTCTCGTCAAATTTGGTTGCTCTTGGAAAAGTATTATGGGATTCAGTTCAGGCCTCCTTTGTCGATCATGGATGCTTTTATATGGTGTAGTAAGAAAATTGCTTCTTGGAGATCCATATTTATCATTACGTTTTGGTGTATCTGGAGGTGGCGAAATAATTATATTTTCAATAATAAAAGAACTCCGTTGCTGGATATTTTCTTCATCATATGTGCACTATATGAGGATATTCCGCTTTCCTCCCCTATGATAAAGGTGACTCAGGATATAAAATCCCAAAAGGTGCCTTCCTCTCTGCTCATGGCTTTTTTTGATGGGGCTGAACAGAATGGTGTTTGTGGCCATGGTTTTCATATAGTGGCTGACGAAGACAGTTCATTCTCCATTCATTGGAACGGGGGGAGGGGTACAAACATGATGGCCGAGGTGATGGCTCTCGCTGGCCTCATGATTTTTTGTCTTTTTTTAGATCTTCAAGATGTCTCAATATATGGCGACTCTCAAGTACTGGTGGATTTTGTTGCTAGAAAAAATACTATCTCCAAGGCTCATCTTGCTGGCTGGCTCGAACGGATCAGGTTTTTATGGACCTCCTTAATTGGTGGTTCTATAAATTACATTCGCAGGGAGAAAAATCAAGAAGTTGATCGTCTTTTAAAAAAAGGCCTTCATGATGATCCGGGTTTGTGGCATTTACAGGTTTCCTCCGATGGAAAATGTTTCTTCATACAAGACTTTTTCCCTCCCAACTTCTAGTTTCTTTGTTCATATTTTCTCTTTGTTTTTACTACTGCGCTATTAAAGATACAAGTGGCTATGATCTATATGCTATATGTTTTTTGGTTTTGAACATGTATCACCGCATCTCTATGATCTTTTTTGGATTTGCAGATAGTATATTCTCTTTATCCTTTCGGATGGAGGTCCTTTTCTCTGATCTAGTTTTTGTATTTGGTCATAATCCGACATATGTCGTTTTCTTTGTGCTTATACTGCTCTATCGTCCAGGTTTTTCACATGCCTGATCTAGATATATCGGTATATATGTTTTTCTCTCATTGATGAACAGTTGCTATGTCACAGGAACATATGTTATATCCTGGCTAAATGTACCATGCTGACTCTTTTATATCTCTTATATAAATAATATTATGCTTTTTCTGCCCTGAAAAGTTTACAACCAACTGTAGCGAACATCTTGATTCTCTTCCTTGTCAGTTTTTTCTCAGAACTAATTGTCGCAGAAGCACTTTTTGAGGGTTGAAGGTTGTTGTTGCGAGTGGGATTTCAGAAGGAACCCTTCCTCCATTGCCACCGACATCGTATATGAAGGAAATGGAGGCCAGGGGTAAGGCATAGGCAAGGGCGTCATTGAATGTTGGTTTGTCATATTAGCAAGTTGATAGAGGTTTCCTAATTACTGCTTTAACTTAATATTTTCCACATTTATAAAAGCAATGATGTTATTCAACTTGGCAATTCGGTAATCATAAAATTTGTGGACTTTACCTTCCCTTCTAGCTTGTCAATGTAACTCTTCTTCCTTTATCTGAACAGTTGAGCGCTTTCCTTATTCCTCATCAACCTTGCTTTTCTTTTCTCGTCTTCATCGAGGAGCAACACAAATATTCGGACGCTCACCGATATCAGAGCCAAAGCAACGATAGCGAACACATCTTGGGACTCGAACCCAAGACAACCGACCAAAGATAAGATTGAACTCGAAGATGGAGATGAAATCTGATATTCGTGAGACCTTTCCAGATGGTAAAAATTGATTAGATAGAGGAGGACAAAAATCGAAGGCTCTGATTGGCCAAATATGCCCAGCCAAAGCCTGTAGAGGAACAACTTTGATGTAAATATAATTAATAGTGAACGTGTAGTTATTTATGTGGTTTTATTAGTTTGTAGTGACATGTACAGGTTTGATGAAAAAAATTGTAATTTGAAATGATCAATATAGTTAATAATGAAAGTATGGTCAACCATTGAATTTGTTTGACTATGGTTGACTATGATTCATCACGGTTAAGGATGACCAAAATTATGGTTGGCCATGATTATGATTAATAATGACCATGGCTATGACTATGGTTAACCATTACCATGACCGTAGTTATGGCTAGCCAAACCATGGTTGACAATGGTTAAATATCATTGATCATGACCATGACCCTAATTGACTATGGTTGACCTTGTACATGGTTGATAGTTGAAAATAATCAATCATGGTTAATTTGGTTGTCCTTGGTTGAAAGTTGACAATAATTTATTATGGTTCACTTTGGTTGTCCTTTATTAATTTTGGTTTACTATGGTTAACCCTGGCTGACTAGGGTTATCATGGTTGACCATGACTGTGTCCAAGACCATGGTTGACTGTAATTGACCTTGGTTGACTGCAGTTGCACATGACTCTGACCATGGTCGACTACGATCAACCTTGGTTGATTATGATTTCCCATAACCATGGTTTACCATGTTTGAATATGGTTAACCATGGATAACATTGACTATGATTGACTATGGTTGACCTTCTTCGTGAATATGGTTGACCTCTACCATGACTATGGTTGACCATGCACATGGATGGCCTTGACCATGGTTGATGATGTGGTGATAACTATGGTTGACCAAATTTTGAGTAGGATTTACCATGGTTTACTATGGTAATGTCACATTACAATGTTCATCATTGTTGACTTATGTTGAATGGGAACATTCTCAATGGTTGTATTGAAATATGAGTTCATCTATGACTATGTCACATGGTGATGTCCTAAAGGGTTATGTGGCCTTTTGGAATTCCTATTGACTATGTCACATGGTGATGTCCTAAAGGGTTATGTGGCCTTTTGGAATTCCTATTGATTATATCACATTGCCATGTTCATCAATGGTTTTGTCACATTGCAATGCTCATCTTCATTGTATTATTTCTAACTGATTAATTCCTCGATAGTCATGTCACATTGTGACATTCATCTTCATTATAGTGTTATGTTAAATTCCTTCATTCCTCAATGCTTAAGTCACATTGCAACATTCATAAAGGGTTATGTTGCCTTCCAAAATTCCTTACGAGTTATGTTTATAAATGGTCATAATGTATTGTGATATTCATCTTCATTGGCTTATATGGAATTTCTATAATGCCTATATTATTAATTTAATTAATTTAATAAGATAAGAAGAATAACAATAATAATAATTAATTAATAAAAGCAAGATTGATAATTAATTAACAATTAAAATAATAAGTGAACTCTTATGATAACAAAATAAATATTTTTATAAAAAATAAAAAGACTAAAATAAGTGAGAATAAACTTATAGAAAAGGTCAATTTAGCAAAAAGCAAAAGACTAAAATAAGTAAGAGTATATTTATGGAAAAGGTCAAAGAAAAACATTAGCAAAAAATAAAAATTGCATGAAGACACATGGATTACGTGCACTAAGAGTTTCCTTCCATTTTTTGACCAAGTTATTCTATTTAATGGATAAAAAGGAGGATATGAACCATTATTTTTCATAGTAGAATTATGGGGTAGGAGGGATTCACTAATAGAGGTAGTTGATTTAGGGATTAGAGATGGTCAACTACAAAAAAACATAGTGTAGCAAAGCCTATGGTTAGGTGGAAAATCATCCCCAATGTATTGGTTGTGATTAGTGGACTTAGAACACCTCAATGTTCACAAATTATACATAAGTTGGGTTCTTCAACTCTTAGGTATAATTCCTCCCATTCACCTATCTTGTGAATTATGTAATAGTTTTGTTATGCTCATTTATGGTTATGTCACATTTGTGATATTTCTAAATGGTTATGTAGCATTGCGAGGTTCATCTTAATGGACTTACATTCAATTTCTTACAAAACATTATGACATTTATCTTGGTTGACTTACACAAAATTGTTTTGTTTGTCAATGGTTATGTTGCAATGTGATGATTTTGAAGGGTCGGATTAGGTTGTCACATTTCTGAATGGTTATCTCATATAGCAATGTATATCGTAGTTGAGTTATGTAGCCTATGATTGTCTTTAGTTAGCCATTGTTCAATATGGACATGGTTGACTATGGTTGACTTTTGTCACATTGCAAAATTCAACAATGGTTATATTAGATTATGACATTAGGTTATGTTTGATTGCAGTGTTTGTCAATGGTTACACTGGAATGTGGCATTCATCGAGGGATTATGTTCACCACATCACAAATGGGCTATATTCATCTCACTTTATTCCTAAAGGAATAGGTTGGATTCTATCACATTGTGACGTTTGACAAGGATTATGTCGGGTTACAACATT
>APFE031380197.1:59135-74096 GCA_000404065.3 Pinus taeda | reverse complement strand
TGTTATCCTCCTCAAGCTTGTAAAAAAATAAAGAGGTACTTGCCAGAAATGGTGGGGGAAAAGAGAGAAAAATGAGCCTGTTTGTCATACTTTGTAGCCACTCTTGAACACGACACTTTCATTCACCTGGGTTGGGAAATCCTTTGTCTAACAGTTGATCAAACCACATTGAAAGTCTTCAGCCGGTTTCTGGGTATTAACTTTGGGTCAATCGTCACCAAACCATCTGTTGTGTCATTATGTGTTCAAGAGGTCAGTGTGAATAAGCCATTCATCTGCAAAATATCTGTCATCCATCTTGACCATCCCTGAGACAGTCCTTGCAACTAAATTTCTTCAAACTTGATCTATGATTTCGTGTTGTGGGCTTGCCTACGACGAATTGCTTTCTATCAACTTCAGCTCTTTATCTAGAAAGATGATCTAGAAATCGCCAGTACCTTGGGATCTGCATGCCTCAATGGCAGGTTTCTCGCCTTCAATGATAGGTTGCATCATTGACCTTCGATCGAAGGATTCCGTGACATATTCGACATTGACACATCTAATCACATCTCATGGATTGTACTGAGTACTTTGAGAGCCATTGTCATTATTGATGGTTTCTCTCACACTTGTTAATAGTCTACATCATCGACTGGTAATTAAGTGGTTTCTACCATGTTCGACTTCGACACATTCATTCGCATGGATAGAATCGTACTATTTTGAGAAGTAGAAATGAAGACCCTGGATCTAGTTTCCACCATCCAGGCTGCGAGGAATTTTGCATTCATTATGTTGTAGACTATTCATAAACAGATGGCTACATCCATACTGTGTCTACATGTGTCTATACTTGTGATGTATTACAATATCGTTCCTATATGAGAGCAGTAATTAGTTTTCTAGTTAGTTTTGATCTGAGTATGGGAATGCCTATCTCAGCGATGATATGATCTCATATATATATTTTGCATTTGAACGTTTTTACAGGTTCCAAGCGGGCTCTCCACAAGATGATCCTCGAAATGATAAAGTACTTCACTCTTCTTAAATGATAAATGAAATCCTCATCTACTACAGAATTCACACTTTAGGGGGCAATCTGTTACACAAAAATATCGTCACCATGATTATTTGTAGTCAGTATGGGTCTATCATCACTTATACTAGCCTCCTAAGCAACTCTCAAAACTTAACTCTTCATGTCAAGCTTTGCAAATGAGAGAAAGACATTGAAAATCAATATTACTCTGGTTCCGCACTTTCTCCTACTTTTGCCTGCGGGCCCGCGCCTTTTGTTCATATTGCCTGCGTATCTGCACGCTCTATCTGTAAAGGGGTGGGTGCGTACCCCTATAAAAGTCAAAAAGGCGCAAGTTTATCCCAAAAAACTCACTTTTGGGTTAATTCTAGATGTTTCTAGAAGGATTTTGACGTGGATTGTTCGCTCCAAAGTGGTTCATGCATCCCAAAAGAGAAGGAGCTAATCCCTTGATAAGAGGAGATATCCCTTTGAAGGAGGGCTTTATCCCTTTGAAGGAGGACCTAGTAACTTCCCTCCATTGCACTATAAATTAAGGCATTGGGTCAGTTCCTGGGGAGGTTAGAAGCTGAACATTTTGAGGGTAAATGCTGATGGAATTGGGACTTCCTAGTTAAACTTGAGAGGAGAGATCACATACCTTTTGGTTTCATTGGGAAGTGAGTGAAAATTGTCAAAGTAGAGGAGACTTCTTGTTGGACCCTGGGAGGAGCTTGTACAGCATCAAGGCACAAGTTGTAAAGTTCTTCTTCATTTGAATTAATACAATCAAATTCATTTTTCTCAAAAAATTGTCTTATGTGGTTTGTTTCATAATCTCCTTGATCATTATGATGAATATGCTTTATGATATTGGCTTTTCAGGTGCTATTTAATTTGTTTGCTTGTTTGTGTTTGCAGACTTACACTTCAAGGAAGCTCATTTGGAGCGAGGGAGCGAGGCTTCCACAAACTTGCATTAGACCCAAGGTAGGCCTAAAACACTTGTTTGCCTTAGTTTTTAATTGCATATTTAGAGAAAGATAGTTTTTGATTGGCTTGCTTGTCACTAGATATCTTTAGATACTAGGAAGGTCGATCTTGTCCGCAACCTCGACTCATTCCACGTGACATGATCTATTCACTTCCTCATCTGATCATGATGTTGATTCAACCATTGTTAATCTATCCAAGACGCTGGTCCATGGTGATCTATTTTTCAATGAGTTCGAAACCCCCCAGATTGTCGAGGCACTTCAGCCCGAGATGATGGTTTTGTCAAGCCCTCGTTGTCCTGAGGTTGGTTTCAATTTTTTTCAAGAAATTGTTGAAACAATCAAGGCTCCTCATCACTCTCTGCTTTGAATTGAAGATCAACCAAACACCCAGATTTCACTTCCTCCACTCAAACTACATTATCCCATCACTCATGCATTGGAGGAATCTTACACAGCAAGCACACATGCACACCACAAGTGGTCTACCTTTCTCACATTTGCTTGCATATCACAGTCAAGAGAATGCATACACTCAACATCTACACGTAGCATAGCACAACATCATGTAAGCACCACAGAATGCATGTCATGCACTATCACTCATCTTTGTTCTATGCTTACTTGTAAGCTCAAAGTGTGTTTTTCTTCACTGTTACATCTTTCTTGTTTGTTGGTTCACACAGTTGTCTTGTTCGTTAACCTTGCCTTCACCAACATGGATCAACCAGTGCATCGATGGCTGCATTGGAAGTATCACTTCACGTGAGATGACCCATGCACTTTTAGCTTAGGAGTAGGAGTAGTGTCTGCTTTTGAGTTGTTTGCTTGCATGCTTGTTTGCTTACTTGCTTTGTTTGTTTGTTTGTCTTCTTTCTTATTTGCTTACTTGTTTTGATTTCACTTTTACTTCTGCTCTTACTTTTCTTTGTTGTTTGTTAGTTCGCTTGTTTTGTTTTGTAGGATAGTTTCACATGAAACCGTGTATGACTCTTGAAGCAAATTGGGTAAAGTACAAGAGGTCGTGTTCTGCTATTACTACTTTGTTATATGTCATCCTCCCTCTGTATGAAGAACTTGTTACTTTCAATCCATGATATGTCAATGGAAAATATGCACTGTTTGAAGTGAACCTTGGTGAAAACACAATTCTTGCTTGCTAACTAGTGTCACCTACTCTAGTCGGTTGTTTTTGGCTTAACGCTTGTCAGCTCAATCAAGTTGTTAAACCCCTATACTACTAGTGTAACCCTTATTGTTATTAGTACCACCCACTTATTATATTGATGTACCCATGCAGTGCCCATATTGTTACTATTGTGCCCCATAGAAGCCCACTATTGTTATTATTGTGCCCTTACATTATTATTGTTATGTCGGCTCTGATTATGTTATGACCCCTTAGACTCCTATATATAGAAAGGAGTCTTTTCATTTGTATCATCCAAGAATTGTTCATTTATGTAATGTAAAGGAGGTTTCCCCCTCGAAGAGGCTGAATTCTAAGGCGTTGATCTATCTTTTCTATCTTTTCTTGAGCTGGTTTCATAACATTTGGTATCAGAGCTTTGGATTCTAGGGTTTTGCTGCTCCAAACAGGTCATCGTGGCATTTTCCTTATAAATTTATTTTTATGATGTTTCAGAAGTCGCAAAAAAAACCCATTTGAGAAGACATCGCTCTGAATCTTGGGTCCGAAGTGCAGAGATTTTCACACTATATTTGCGGAGATATGATCTAAGGAAGTTGGTCTTTTTGTAGACTCCTGAATTACATTCCAAACAGGTGACCTGGGGAAAATCGTCATAACTTTCTCTCTGGGGATCGGATTGAAATTTCGTAAGAAGTTATAGAAAGAGGACAGATTTTTGTTTCTTGTAGGCAGTTTTCAGATACAAAAGTCGAAACAGTGACTCGTGCCATGTCGTACAAGTTCGCTCTACTGAACTAGTCTATAATCAAGTCACTGTGGGAGATTTTGCATAACTCTTCCTTGGAGAATCCAATTTGGGTCAGACTTGTGGCATTGGAAAGAGAACATAGAGGGCTACTACAAGTCATAGTTTTAGAACTTAAAGATCTGAAAGTATAAAGTTACCATCATTTCAAGATCGAGCTCATAAAATCAAGAAAAAAGCAAGATGAGGAAGTTTGATGGCAAGGATCCGGTAAATTGGATACGTCAGATGGAGCAATATTTTGATCTACATGGTGTACCACTATTACAAAAGGTATGTATTTCATCTTCATATTTAGAACCGGATCAATTTTTATGATATAAAGGGCTTTGTTCTCGTAAAAAACTTGTTACGTGGTCAATTTTCACGGAGGAAATGATAGCACATTATGAGGATACAAAGAGCAACACCTTCTTTAGAGCAACACCACAACAATTGGAAAGAGTAAAAGGCTTTGTGACATACTAGAAAGTAAAATTATGGCAACAATGAATTCTACCCCTCACAGCTATGAAGATGGAAGTGTTGTTTCTCCTAGCCTTCCACAACCTACAAGGGTTACACCACAACAATTGGAAGAAAAAAGAGAAAAAGGGCTTTGTTACAATTGTGATAGCAAATGCACTAAAGGTAATAAGTGTGCTGAGAAGAAATTATTTTACATAGAGTATGAAGAGGAGGAAGAAAAGGATCAAGAATCATCAAAAGAAGAGGATATATGCCAGGATCCCACCCCAGAGAAAGAAGAAATGAATCATACCATATCTTGTAAAGCATTGGCAAGAATTACCACTCCTCAAACTCTCAAGATAGAAGGACATATCAAGAAGAAAAAGGTGCAAGAAGTGAAAGATCACATCGAGAAAGAAGAAATAAATCCAACCATATCTTGTAATTCATTGGTTGAAATTACCACTCCTAAAACTATCAAGATAGAAGGACATATCAAGAAGAAAAATGTTCAAGAAGTGAAAGATCACATTGAGCATCAAGAAATGAATCCGACCATATCTTGTAAAGGATTGGAAGAAATTACCACCCCCCAAAATCTAGAGATAGAAGGACATATCAAGAAGAAAAAGGTTCAAGCAATGAAATATCACATCGAGCATCAACAACAAGTTCTCCAACTTTTAAAGGATAATGCCACTTCGGTGCAAAATCAAACGAAACAACAGGTAGATCAACATCGTAGTAAAAAATGTTTTGATGTAGGTGGCTGGGTATTTTTACTGCTACATATCAAGCAAGCTATTTATGAGAAGGAAATGTTGGCAATACTACATGCACTTAAAAAACGGCAACCTTACCAAATGGGACAACTCTTCAAGGATGAGGATGTGGAAGCATTCTTTTGTGCTATTTCTATTATCCAACTAGATTGGATAAACGAAGCAAGGGATGAATGGAAGAAGGACGAAGAAGTATGGCCACTTATTCAAAAGTTGCAAAAAATCCCAATTCAAACAATATTTCCAGAAATTAAAGAGGAAGGAAAAACCATATTGGAACCTGGAGCAATCATAGAAACAAGAACCCGACAGTTACGAAATCGATCAATTTCAGAGTATCTCATCAAGAAGAAGAATTTACCCACTGAAGATTCCACATGGGAGGACAACAATTTTATACAGAAGCATCAAGAACTACTCAAGCGTTGAGGACAACACTTTTCGAAGGAGAGGGGCATGTTAGGCCCCTATACTACTAGTGTAACCCCTTATTGTTATTAGTACAACCCACTTATTATATTGATGTACCCATGTAGTGCCCATATTGTTACTATTGTGCCCCATAGAAGCCCACTATTGTTATTATTGTGCCCTTACATTATTATTGTTATGTCGGCTCTGATTATGTTATGCCCCCTTAGACTCCTATATATAGAAAGGAGGTCTTTTCATTTGTATCATCCAAGAATTGTTCATTTATGTAATGTAAAGGAGGTTTCCCCCTCAAAGAGGCTGAATTCTAAGGCGTTGATCTATCTTTTCTATCTTTTTCTTGAGTTGGTTTCATAAGATTCTCAAATAAAATAGTTTTATTTTTAATTCTGGCTAGTTTAATTATTAGAATATACTCTTCAACAATAGGAAAATACTAAGATTTTCTTGGATCCTTTAAGGTTGGAATTTTTGTGTCACTGGAAGGTTTCACTCTCCTAAATAAATGTCACCAGGTTTTGTTCTTCTTCACAAAAATCGTAGTTACTTCAATTATTCAAATGACTATAGATCTATAGAGCCTTTAAATATTTCAGTCTTGGTCCTTTTATTGCTGATTATATGGTCTACAGAAGATAATTTTGAGATTGTAATTTGGTCAACTTAAGTTTGAACAAAACTACAAACTTTGGATCACACAAATTTTCTAGAACATTTTTATCTCAGAAGTGATTTCTAAATTTTAGTTTTTAAATATAGGACTTCGCTTTTCCTTGCAATAAATTCAGCCTTGAAGAATCTTGTGAGCTATACCTTCGGTTCTTCACAAAGGTGTTTTCGGCTTCTCTTAGTACCTAGGTCTGAGACTTTAATTATTTTGACTTATAGAGTTGTCAAGAATTAACATTTCTTCTAAATAGATTGCCTTTTAGGGCTAATACAGATAATTCCTTTTTCCTTAACATACATACGATCTTTAAGCTTCCATTTTCTTTCCTTAGCTCTGATACCATGTTGAGAAATCCCTTAGGGCAAAAACTTAGAGTTTTTGTTAAGTTGATTTCTCTTACTTTGACATTTTATTGTGATAGTTTAATCATTAGTTCTTTTCTCAAATTATTATATTATTTTCATCAATATGAAATTCCAAATAATGAAGATGACGAACACATAACTAGACACAAGATGTAGGCACTCAGCCAGGGAAAAACCCCTAACAAGGGAAAAACCTAGTCAAAATATTCAATAGTAGCTTTAAATCAAGTTGAGACAACCATAACCTTTTTACCAATGTAAAGATACCCATCCATTCATCAAGTCGATCTCCCATAGTGACAAAACAAATTGTAGTAAAATTCTTCAACAAAAGTATCTTCTTTTTCTGTAATCCTGAAGCTTGCATTTCCACTTCCGCCCTGCACTTTATGAGATATATTATAAACCTTTGTTCCCTACAACTTAGTCATGATCCTTCATATTTGTGATATAGGCTTTAGTCTTTAAGATTAGAGTTATTTTTGCTTGTCCTTCTTTTATCTTCTTTGACCTCACATTCCTTTCTTGGTACTTTCATTGTAGAATGAGTGCATACTTCTCTTCCTCCAAGGAAGGTCAAATTCTTGGTATATATAGTGGTTGGAGTCTATTCTTTGAGGCTGAAATGATGTGTTTGAAACCTAATTTTATGTGCTTGAGGCCGAATTGATGGTGGAGGGGTTAACATGAAGAAAATACATAGAATATATTTATTTCTTGGATATAATGAACCTAAGAAGGGTCTTATACATCATGACATTGAATTTTGACAAAAGACACAAACTCTAGAGCACTTAATGGGTTCTTTTGACCTATTGACCATTGAACCAAGCATGAAACCCATGTTTTAATAAGTTAATTTCAATTACAATTTTTTTTTTCTTTCTTTCTTATTGACAAATAAAATTATGAAGGCTGACACTAGTTACATTCTACAACAATATATAGATGAGTCTAGTGGTGAATGTTGAATATTTGAGATTTTTTGAATCCTTAGATACTAGATGAGGAGGAACAAAAACATGTCCTTCATACTATTGGAAACCTTGCTTTGACACTTTAGAAGAGTTGAAGGAAGATACAACCTACAACATAAGGAGTGGGTAACTTGGAAAGGACCACAAGAGATGTGACATAGTGGTCTTAAAGGAAAAAAAATAAGAAAATAAAAATGGCATGAGGGTAACGAAATTGCAAATGTGTTCCCTCATTTATCCTTAACAACTTTTGGGGACCAAAACACTCCCAATTAGAAGATGTGATCCAAAGAAGACATGAAAAAGAATAATTGGATATTGTAACACCCTCCTCCCACATTTATCCAAGATAATCAGCCCACTAAGGTAAACATGTGACGAAGAGTTACTATGATATGATTCAACTCCCCATGTCTAGTTGAGGAAGTGGAATCGACATGAAAATAACAATATGACCTTCCTTAGAAGATACATAACCTTAAGGAGCCAATTTACCCCTTCAGGTGTCCAACCCCTGAGAGAAATTGATTTTTCACTTCCCTAGAGCCTCAACCGCTGCCATGTCAAGGCATGCATGTGTTTGGGACCCTCCAGTCGCTCCCACAACAAGGAATCCATGTGAATATGATTTTTTAGGCAGTTCAGTGCCATCAACCCCAGATTCTTTGCCACTTTTTCAAGGCCAAGACTTAGGCCACTGCCCAAAAATTCATGAAACTTACAGAAATCATAAATCACATTGAAACAAGGTTACTAATGCAAACACTTGAACAAATACTTGACCTGACCCCTACTAGCCATGAAAGGCATTTCGTCAAACATATCACAAACATGTAATCTATAGGTCACAACAACAGATTTGAGCATAGGGGCTCATACTTATCTGAGAATCATCAAAGAAGAATGATATCTCCTCATAGTAGTTGCATGTTATATATTAGGTCATTCATTCACTAACATTTCATATACTACCCAAAACATGATGAGAGCCGTACATCATAAGTGTCATAAAACACACTTATAACCAACAAATAACGAGAGATATAACAATGAGTAAACAATCATTAAAGTCACGTCATGTAAATCAAATTTACTCATAAAATACCAAAGGAAAAGGAGATCTTATTAACATATGAAAATCCAACCAAGTAAGGGACTTCCACGTACCACTTGACCATATATTTGGCTAGATTAAATCTCACTTTTAGCCAATCACCCTGAGGCCATAATCCAAGCATGAATGTGAGATCTCAGGAAACAAATCAAACAAAACCAAACTAGGGTTTCCAGAGGCCAAACTAAATCAACCCTCGACCAGAGATTCCACCTCATGATTGAACATCACTAACCATCACCAGATCAGTCTCTACCCAAGCTGTCTAGGGCTCTAGAGTGTTTGTTCCAATAAACTCTTCCAGGATTAGTAACTCAACCCACAAATGTTGCCAAGCTCCAGAGAATTTGTCCATCCAGGGCTTCTACGATTAGTCACTCAACCCACCAAGGGCTCCAGAGCATTTATCCAACCAAGGTTTACATGACTAGTAACTCAACCCAAGTTGTTACAAAGCTTCGAGAGCATTTGCCCAACCAATATTCCGGGAACTAGTAACTCATCCCACAATCATAAGGAACATGAGAACCAACTAGAAAACAAAGACAAAACCCACAACACCACGGCTATCCAGAAAATGGTAAGGTTAGGCAAAACCATTGTCAATCCAGGCAAACCTCCCTACCAATGAAAAATCATGACCAAGAGACCACATGCATGTGGCATGCATGCCAAAACTAGTAAGGAAATCATACATGCAATTTGGTACCTGCAAGAAAAACCCACTGTAGCTACTGATCTTGACGTCCTCTTGCACTTTCCTGCTCTTACTTTTCCTTCTTGCTCTAAATAAAAAGTATGCCACACTCCTCCAAGAGTGCTCCAAGAAACTCTAAGTGTCTAAGAGTATGAGAGAGAGAGAATAGACAGATTGCTCAAAGCTAAAGCTGATAAAAGTCTGTCAACTAATCCTCATAAACCATTTTATTAATGAGACCTATAATTTCTTCAATTTTCCATTATTTTTCTTCATTTTCCTCCTCACAAGCAACCTACGACCTTTCATGTTCCTTTTCTCCTATTTTCCATCATTTTCATAAATAAATGCTAATAAATGCCACTTTTCCTTTTCAAATCCTTTGCCATTTCATTTTCCAATTTCCATGGACATTTATTAATCACACATTATCCATGTCACTACGTTTTTTCCCAGTATTCATCTTGGAATATGTGTCCCATGAGATTGGTTATTATTTTTCCTTTATTAACATTATTACATGGATTTTTAACCAGGCCAGTTACAGAACCCTCCCCCTTGGGGGAATACCATCCTCGGCATTCAATGTAACACCCTCCTCCCACATCTACCCAGGTAATCGGCCAACCAGGGTAAATATGTGATGAAGGGTTATTATTATGTGATTCAAGGCTTCCAGGACTAGTAACTCAACCCAGCTATTCGAGGGATTCCATAGCGTTTTTCCAACCAAGGCTTACATGAACTAATAACTCAACCCATAGCCAAAGGCACACGAAAACCAACTAGAAAAAAAGTAAAACCCACAACACCATGGCTATATAGGAAATGGAAGGGCTAGGTAAAACCACTATCAATCCAAGAAATCCTCCATGCCAATGATAGAGCATAACCAAATAACCACATGCATATGACATGCATGCCAAAACTAGTAAGGAAACCACACATGCAACTCAGTACTTGCAAGCAAAATCCATCGTAGTTGCTAATACTGATGTCCTCTTGCACTTTCCTACTTTTCCTTTGCCTTCTTGCTCCAAATACCAAGTACTCCACACTTCTCAAAGAGTTATCCAAGAAAACTCTAAGTGTCCTAGAGTAGGAGAGAGAGAGAGTGAAAAATGAGAGCTCCAAAACTGAACTGATCAAAATCCACGAACTGATGTCATGAGCCTTTTTATTAATGAAGCCTCTATTTTTTTCAATTTTCCATTATTTTCCTTCATTTTCCTCTGCACATGAAACCTATTACCTTTCACCTTCCTTTTCTCCTAATTTCCATTATTTTCATAACTAAAATGCCAATTAATGCCTCATGTCTTTCCAAAGCCTTTTCCATTTCCTTTGCCAATTTCCATAGCCATAATAAACCAAATGAACACCCACACTAGGGTGCTTTTCCCAACATTTTTCTTGGAATACGTGTCCTGTGACTATGGTTATTATTTTTCCTTTATTAACTTTTATTACATGTATTTTTGACTAGGGTTGTTACATTCAATGACACCTACAACCAACAAGACCAATGAAAAGCAAAACACACTGCCCATGGACCTTTATAACTTAACTTGTTGTAGTATTTACAATGATCATCATGCTGGGAAGCAAACCAACCCGTCCATGGAAGAAACATATAAACACGAGAACCATAATGACATGGCACCCATGCCACTTATTGGAGATTTATAGCACAACTCATGGTGATATTTACATCCATATAAATATATACACATATACCAAAATATCACACCAAAACATATGCAAGAAACAATCACTCAACAAACAAATAAAGAAGGATACATAGCCTGCATATGATCAACCATCTCCCATGTAGCTTCATAGGGCCCAAAGTGCTGCCATTTCAATTTAACCTTCTCAATTGCTCGGTTCCGGAGCATGGGAATTTTTCTCTACAAAATGCACTGAGGTTCCAGCTGGAATTCTCCTGTTGGCTCCACCTGTAATAAAAACCATTCAATCACATGATCAACATATTTAACATACTTCTTAAGAAATGACACATGGAAAACATCATGGAATTTCACCGTCAGAGGTTGTGCAAGTTGATAGGCTACTGGTCCAATCCTATCAAGAATCTTGAAATGTCCATAATACCAAGGTGCCATCTTAGCACATGATCCAATCCTCAAGGAGCGCTTCTTGAGATTGATGCACAAGCGTAGTTGTTCCCCAACCTTAAACCCATTAAACATCCTATTATAAACTGCATATCTTATTTTTATCTTGTGCTGCCTTTAAATTCTTCTTGATTACCTACATTTCTTGTTCCATCTTTGCCAACATTTTTGGTCATATCAACACCCTGTTCACTGGATCACCCCAACCGATGGGACTGTTACAACTATGCCCATAGAGTGCCTCAAATAGACTCATCCTCAGTGACTCCTGATATCCATTGTTGTAATAAAACTCTACTAATGGAATGTTATCTTCCCACTTTCACTGTTGATGCATAACATACATCCTCAACATGTCCTCCAAAATTTTGTTGACCCTCTCTTTCTATCTGTTTATCTACAGATGATAAGTTATGTTGAAGGCCAACTCTGTACTCGAACCTGCAAATGACTCTTTCCAGAATCTAGAAGTGAACTTGGCATCCCTATCTGACACAATTTTCTTCGTTACACCATGTAACCTCAATACATCTCTAATGAATACATGTGTTACATCATTAGCTGAATATGTATACTTCACTGGAATGAAGTGCACTACCTTTGTCAACCTATCAACCACAACCAGAATAGAATAATGTTGTCTATATGTCCTCGACAAACCTGTAATAAAATCCATAGAAATGACCTCCCATTTCCACTCTAGAATCAAAATAGGCTATAGTAATCCACTTGAATGCTTACACTCTTCTTTTACTGGTTTACAATCCAAGCATCTAGCCATAAGCTATGCCACTTCCTTCTTCAAATTCGGTCACTATTAGAACTTCTTCACCGTTATCAATGTCTTATGATATCTTGAGTGACCTGAATATGAAATAGCATGAAATTCCCTCAAGATAATCTTCTTGAGCTCACTCTCATTTGGCACATATCCTGTCTCTAAATCTGACCAAGCCATTTGCTGTGAGACGATATTTCCCATCTTGATCACCTATACCATGTTGTAACCTACACCATGTTTTAACCTATTAATAAGCTCCATGTACCTATAATCCTGATGACATGCCTCCAATATTTGATCTTGTAGATCTGTCATGTACAAACTCATAGTTGCAATATGATTTATCTACACTCTTCTGCTAAGAGCATCTACAACCTTGTTCTCTTTACCTTTAATGTACCTGATCTCAAAGTTGAACTCACTGATCATGGCTAACCATCTAGATTATCTCACACTCAGGTTTGGTTGGTCAAATAGATACCTCAATCCACTAT
This sequence comes from Pinus taeda, assembly GCA_000404065.3. NCBI lineage: Eukaryota > Viridiplantae > Streptophyta > Pinopsida > Pinales > Pinaceae > Pinus > Pinus taeda. The sequence goes on along the minus strand of APFE031380197.1, from coordinate 61,237 downwards.
GATCACTCATCAATACATACTTCCTGCTAAGAAGATAGTGTCTCCACAACTTTAATGCATGGACGATTGCTGCCAACTCAAGATCATGTGTCAGATAATTCTTCATGTGATCATTTAGTTCCCTTGATTTATAACATAATACCTATCCTTCCTACATCAGGACTCCACCAAGTCCTCTCTTGCAAGAATTTGTACATACCACAAAATCTTTGTCTGGATCTGCAATCTTTAAAACTGTAGCATTTGTCAACAATTGCTTCAATCGCTCAAAACTAGATGCACATTCTTTTGTCCATTCAAATTTCTTACCTTTCCTTTGCAAAAATTTAATAAGATAAGAAATGTGAGATAATTTTCTAATGAACTTCCTATAATAACCTTCTAGCAACATGAATGATCTTACCTCATCCACGTTCCTAGGAGCTGCCTACTCCATAATAGCTCTTATCTTTTCTGGATCCACTGTTGTGCCTTCCTTGGAAATCACATACCCCATGTAGTGTACCTATATATAAAACAAATTGCATTTACTAATCTTAGCATAGAAATTATGCTCTCTCAACAATGTCAATACCGCTACTAAATGTTTGGCATGATCTTCCTCATTCTTAGAATATATCAAGATTTCATCAATTAATACAATAAAAAACTTGTCCAAATAAGGATGCAACACACTATTCATCAAGAACATAAAAGTAGATGGAGCATGAGTAAAAAGAAATATAACTACAACAAAATCATCTTTTATGGTGCCTTTGATGTTGGTGCTACCTCTAGTACCAACTCAATAGAAAAGTCCACTTCCCTATGAAGTGACAACTATGAAATCTCTGCCAGAAGCACATCCTAAAACTACTGTAAAACCGGACACCTGCTCAAGACATCCAGATCCTCAACTTATCTTTGTCACTGGAAATATCCATTGCGAATAATACACACCCTTTCCTATGACTGCACTTTTCCTGCATATTTGTCACCATTCTAACTGGTGTTGCCTTCTTCTTACCTTGTAGGATCCTATGTTCTCCATTGTCATCCAAACATTCAATAGCCTTGTCATAACAATCCACCTTAGACCTGTGAAGATATAGCCAATCCATACCAAAAGTCATACTATAAGATACCAAGGGAAGAGCATTCAGATGTGCTGATGTAGGCATACCATTCAACTCAAATGCACAAGCTCTTACCCAGTGATGAACTCTCGTCTTTGTACCTGTAGCCAACTGCACTAACCAAGATTCTGCATGCACTTCTTTATTCAAACCACAATTATCCACCAGGTCAGGACTAACATGAATATAATTAGATCCAGGGTCAATTAAAATAGAAAGAACTTGATCACATAGCTTACCATCCATCTTTATAATAGACGCCCAGTGATTTGCTTGCCTATTATTGAGCATTGCATAAATATGAGGAATACTCTGTCCAACATCCCCCACTGTCTGTGCCTCTTGAGCACTGTAGATCTGCGGTCTACCACCCTGATGTTGTGGAAAATCTCTCCCACGATGCTCTCCACCACAAGTCCAACACTGTGAAAGTTTCCTATCATCACCGTTGTTATGCTCCTTAGACTAAAATCCATGCCCTTTGTCAGATGCATTGAACATCTTAGGTGGTGTTGCATTCTCTTTGTTACCTATTCCCTGAGGTCTTGTTCATTTCTTATACCATTCTCCTTTATTCTTCTCATTACCTTTCCAGACTTGCTTAGTCTCAGATATGCGCTTTGATTTCTCATAACATTGCTTTGGCTTTTAGATGGCCTCCTCCAATGATCTAGGCTCATCAAAGTCAATCCTATCTTTGAATGCTATCGACAACCCACAAATGAATCTTTGAATCTTCACTTTCTCCTCGTTTAGATAAGGAACATACCTCAATAACTCCAAGAATTTACTAGTGTACTCCTCATTGGTCATAGATCCTATCTTCATCTCATAGAATTCCTTTGACATTTGTCATAGTATATCTTGTTGAAGTATGGAAAAAAGAATAGTCCAATTTAATTTGTCCTCGAATTAAATTGTGAATTAAAATCGAATTTAGTCTTAACAGCTACTTGGAAATAATTAATTAATTTATTTTAAATTAAT
>APFE031380197.1:42866-58769 GCA_000404065.3 Pinus taeda | reverse complement strand
AGAAGTCTTTCTGAAGTCATGCAAGAGTTATCCCTTAAATTAAGGAGATAAGATTGAGTTATATTTGAGTTGTAATTAGTTAACTTAGTTTACTGAGTTAAGTCGAGTTAAATTAGTTCCAAAATTTTTGAGGAACTAATAGTGAGTTAACAGTCAGTTGATGCATTAATGCACTCAACTAGTGCTATTTCAGTTAACTGAAGACTCCCTCATCAGAAACTCATGCATGTCTATTATGAGAAAGACCTAGTTGAGTTAAATGTTCAAGGACAATGTACTATCAGTTGCATGTGTTTTCTCATGGAGAAAACTCATGCATGAAGTCAAGGATTTATCCTTGAGGATTGCGTAGTTTTGGAGGATTGGTTTTCCACTTGGTAATAGGAAATCATCCACAAGGAAAAACGAAAGGAAATAGGAGCTTGAAGGGTAGAGATGAAGTCTGGAGAGAAGCCAAGATTGCTTGTGAGCATTTGTGAGGATTGTAATGAGAGCTGGCTAGCTGTGAGAGCTAAGGCTTTTTATAATTCCTATGTATTTCCACCATGTATGATAATACAATAGTGTGGCATTTGTAGCTGAGGCTTTCCCCAAAGTATTTTCATGTGTATTGTGCCATTTATTCTTCTTATTCTAGTTATATTGTTCAACTCGATCTTTAAGTTTCCACAAATTGATAGTATAAGTAGGTTATAGTATTTTGCTTTGATTTATATTGCATTATTGGGTTAACCTGCCATAGATTTTCTACATGGTATCAAAGCTAGATTTGTAGAAATCTCTACATGGTATTATAGCTGTGAACAATATAATGAGAAGAGAATTCAAAGTTTGAAGTTCAGGGTTGTAGGTGAAAATCGAATTCATATCATACTTCAAGGTTGGCCAATTGCGTTCTATGGCTTGAGACTCGAGTATGCCTTGGAAGGTAGCTCTAATTACATAGCATGGAAAGATAGAATGGAGGTTGTATTAGAAGACAATGGCTTGAAGGAATTCATTGATTAAGAAAGCCCAAAGCCAGCTTCAACTAATGCACAAGAGTTGGATGCGTGAAAGAAGTGTGCGGCAAAGGTGAGACGGATCATCATTGAGTGTGATATGTCTAAAGTAAGATGCTTTAATTGTCACAAGATGGGACATTACATGACTAATTTCCCATTGAATAAGTCCAAGAAGGGATCCTCGGAAGTATTGAAAGGTGAGGCATTAGCCTCTCAGCTCAAAATGGACTTTACCCTCATTAAATGCATGGTGTCATCGATGATGGGTTGTGTCTGCTATCTTGATAGAGTAGCCTCATTCCACATGACCGGTGATAAAAAATTATTTAGTTCCTTGGAGGAGAAAGACCTCAAGATGTGCATAGAGATGGGTGATGATGGAAGGTATAGTGTTTCAGGAGTGGGCACGGTTTCTTTTTAGAGGGAGCATGAAGCTCCTCTCACCTTAACTAATGTGATGTATGTGACTAGATTGAAGAAGAACTTGGTATCGATCGCGATGTTGGAGGACAAAGGCTATGATGTTGTCTTCATTAAAGGAAATGCGTTCCTAAGACACATAACCATGGGTTAGACCAAGAGGATAGGGATTCGGGTAAATAATCTCTATAAACTAGAGGTAGATGATTGTGTAGCATTGAGTACGAAAGCAGAATGGATGCAAAGCCAAGACTGGTGAGTTGTGGCACTAGCGGTTGGGAAATTTTCATCATGGGGCTTTGAAGATAATGCAGCAGATATCTACAAGACTTTCCAAAGGTAAACTTGAGCAAGTTGACACATGCAAAGGTTGTACCTTGGGAAAGTACACCAAGTCTTCCTTTCATGATCAACACAGTCGAGCATAGGCTATATTAGAGTGAGTTCATACTGATTTGTGTGGACCATTCTCGATGGCATCCACAGCGAAGCAAAGGTATTATGCGATTTTCATTGATAACAATTCTCGTAAATGCTAGATTTATTTCATGCAGAAGAAGAACCAAACTTTCACCAAGTTTTGTGAGTTCAAAGCTTTTGTCAAGAAAGAGTAAGGGAAGAAGATCAAGGCCTTGAAAAGAGACAATGATGGAGAATATGTCTCTCAAGAGTTTAAGGACTTCTATGTAACGGAAGGAATTAAACGAGATTTGATGGCACCTCATAACCCACAACAGAATGGGGTGGCCAAGAGGAAAAACAGAACTATTGTAGGGGAAGCACGAGCAATGCTGCATGACCATGGCCTACCACTTCACTTATGGCTTGAGGCAAGCAACAAAACTGTCTATTTGCAGAATAGAATCCCACATCGCATACTTGGGATGAAGACACCAGAGGAAGCTTTCTCTGATAAGAGACCAGATGTGGATCACTTCAGGATCTTTAGCTCACCGGTATATTGCCATGTGACAAAGGATGCATGGAAGAAGTTTGAGTTGGATATAGAGTTGGGGATATTTGTGGGGTACACTGATACACCTCACAACTATCAGATGTACTTTCCTACCTGTCGAAGGATAGTAGTTCACAGAGATCTCATGTTTGATGAGCAAAAGACCATGCGAGTTTCCCTTCAGAGGGGAGCTCCAATTACAGGCTATGGAGGAACTATTGGTTCCTTAGGAGGAGGAGGAGCCTCAGACTGATGCGGAGTAGCCGCATGCAGAGGTTCCAAGAGTGGAGACTTCTTCTCAAGTCGAGTCTTCCAGAGATGGACAGAAGCGCACAAAAGAAGCTAACAAATTGTTGGAGGATACGAGAGAGAATGTGGGAGCACCATCTTCTTAGTGCAGATAGAGGAGGTCACTTGAGAGGTACACGGGATACATGGCCATTGCTGGGGAATGTGTTGAGACTAAGCCATCTTCCTTTGAGGAAGCAGTGTAGCAGCCGATTTGGGTTGATGCTATGGTGGAGGAGTATGACTCCATAGTTTGTAACCATATTTGGGACGTGGTTCCGAGAATGGAGAACAAGTCAGTTGTGAGTTCCTATTAGTTTTACAAGGTAAAGAAAGTTGCTGATGGTAGTGTAGAGAAGCATAAGGAAAGACTTTTTTCCTGGGGATTTTCACAGGTCGAGGGGATTGACTATGATGAGACTTTTGCTCCTATTGTGAGGTACTCATCTATCAGATCTATGTTGGCACTATCAACACAGATGGGTTGGAAGATCCATTAGATGGATGTGAAGACTGAATTCCTCAGTGGACAGATTGAGGAAGATATGTACATAGAGTAGCTGAAAGGTTTTGAGACCTTCGATCGTGAGTCGCATGTGTGCCAAATCAAGAGAGCATTGTATGGGATGAAGCAAGCACCTCGTGCTTGGTACACCAGGATAGACAACTGCTTCATGAGGTTGGGCTTCACAAAGAGTGAAGTGGATGCGAACTTGTACCACATTGTGGTGAAAGGTAAGTTGTTGATCATCATACTTTATGTTGATGATCTCATATTGACTAGTGATGATCAATTGATCATGTCTTGCAAGGAGGACCTTGCAAGAGAATTTGAGAAGAAATACATGGGTGTCATGAATTACTTCCTTGGCATGGAAGTGTGGCAGAAGGATGGGGATTTGTTTTTGTCTCAGCGCAAGTAAGCCAATGAGATACTTAGGAGATTCCACATGGATAAGTGCAAGCCCATGCAGACTCCTCTAGCAGGTAATTGGAGGAGGGAGGTTGCTACTTCAATAGAAGTGGTAGAGGCTACTGTGTACAGGCAGCTTGTGGGTTCACTGATGTACTTAGTGAATACATGACCAAATTTGTGCTATGCGGTGAACCAGCTGAGTCAAGTGATGGTTTAGCCTACCAAGATTTTTTGGAAGGTGGAAAATCATGTATTGAGATACCTCAGACGCACATCTCAGTATGTATTATGGTACAACCGGATAGAGGGAGTGAAGCTACAGGGCTTCACTGATGCAGATTGGGTAGGGAGTCCATCAGATCGAAAGAGCACATTAGGGGGTATTTTCAACCTTGGGTCAGTGGTAGTTTCTTGGTACAAAAGGAAATAGAGGTCGGTTGCACTCATCTTGGCAGTGGTAGAATACACAGCTTCAAGTCAGGCAACATGTGAGGCCATCTGGATGCGAAAAATCCTAGTTGGTTTGTTTGATCAGAGGATGGATCCAACTGTGATATATTGTGATAATCAGAGTTGTATCAAACTCTCTGAGAATCCAATATTTCATGATAGGTCCAAGCACATCAACATTCGGTATCATCATCTCAGAGACTGTGTAGTGAGGAGGATCATGTCGCTGCAGTATATTTCGACAAAGGAGAAAGATGCTGACATTTTGACAAAGGCATTGTCAAAGTGTAAATTCAAGTTCCATAGAGACATGATCGGGGTGGCAGATAATCCCTTTCTTGTTGAGAGGGAGTGTTGAAATATGGCAATAAGAATATTCCAATTCAATTTGTCCTTGAATTAAATTGTGAATTAAAATCGAATTTAGTCTTAACAACTACTTGGAAATATTGAATTAATTTATTTTAAATTAATTGGTTGGAGAAATTCAAGTTAGAAGTATTTCTAAGGTCATGCAAGAGTTATCCCTTAAATTAAGGAGATAAGATTGAGTTATATTTGATTTGTAATTAGTTAACTCAGTTTACTAAGTTAAGTCTAGTTAAATTAGTTCCAAACTTTTTGAGGAACTAATAGTGAGTTAATAGTCAGTTGATGCATTAATGCACTCAACTAGTGCTACTCCAGTTAACTGAAGATTCCCTCATAAGAAACTCATGCATGTCTATTCTAAGAAAGACCTAGTTGAGTTAAATGTTCAAGGACAATGTACTATCAATTGCATGTGTTGTCTCATGGAGAAACTCATGCATGCAGTCAAGGATTTGTCCTTGAGGATTGCGCAGTTTTGAAGGATTGGTTTTCCACTTGGTAACAAGAAATCATCCACAAGGAACAATGCAAGGAAATAGGAGCTTGGAGGGCAAAGAGGAAGGCTAGAGAGAAGCCAAGATTTCCTGTGAGCATCTGTGAGGATTGTACTGAGAGCTGGCTAGCTGTGAGAGCTAAGGCTTTGTATAATTTATGTGTTTCCACCATGTATGATAATAAAATAGTGTGGGGTTTTAATTTGAGGCTTTCCCGAAAGTATTTTCATGTGTATTGTGCCATTGATTCTTCTTATTCTAGTTATATTATTTAGCTCGACCTTTAAGCTTCCGCAAATTGGTTGTAGAAGTAGGTTATAGTATTCTGCTTTGATTTATATTGCATTATCTTGTTAATCTATCACAGATTTTCTACATCTCTCTGATAGATATTTCTTCTTGAATAGTCTCTCAAACTCACTCCAAGTCAAATCCTCTTCATGAATACCTTTGACATTCTTTACATCTTCCCACCAAATATCTACTTTACCTTTAAGAATGAGTGTATCTATCTTGGCCTTATTGTTCACTGAGTAATCATGAAACCTGAAGAACTTATTCATCCTAAGAAACCATGCTTCGATATTGTGTGACTTATTCATTTTCCCATCAAATGTAGGTGGATTTGCTTTCTTGAACTCATTTGACAAAAATCCCCTGTCACTCCTCCTGTAAAGATGATAACGATGATGATCATGATACCTGTTTGAACCAGAAATAGAGTAAAGCCCATGTCCACTGCCTCATCTATACGATGTAACTAAGAATCTTCCATATTTGATCGTGTCATCTCTATCCAACATGTGACCACCATGTGATCTACTACCATATGATCCATTAGTCCTATCCTCATGCCCATGACTGATTTTAAGCAATCATTTTCTTTAAAAGTCTGACAAGCTCGTAAGGATAACTATATTAACCTCTGATTGTTTCTCCTGTTACTTGGAAATTCTCTCTTTTGATTGAATGATTCAGTCATTATATTCTTTGGAACTCTTTATTTTTGCCTTCAAAATTCTCACAATGTCTTCTATGTCAGGAGAATATCCCTCACCATGATGCTCATATGATCTATAGGGAGAATCTCGTGAGTTGTCGTCTACCATCTTGCTAGTCATATTTGATATTCTCTTCCTATAAGGTATATCATGTGAGCTAAACCAAATCATAAACAAACTAACGTACCTCATTTAGTTTAGAGGAGGATATTTTGTCTGCAAGATCAACCAGATTAACACAATACATGTATAATCATAATCATCACAATATATAGACATCATCTTAATCGTCATCCATTTACCATGCATAATTCCATAATTATAACACTAACTAGGTACTATGCATAAAAAACATATATACGACACACATGCATAAAAATACATACACAATCGACATATATTCATGACAACACATCTTAAGAACAACATCATCATCTTTTGCATGACATCACAATGCTAACCATGGCCACTACCATGAATACAAAACAAGCACATAAACCATAAGCATAAGGACATATATGCAATCGACATGTACATATGGCAACACATTCATCTAAGGAGAACACAAACCAGACATCACCCAAGGAGAACGAAACCATGCTTTGATACCACTATGTAACACCATCCTCACACATTTACCCAAGCTAACTGGTCCACCGTGGTAAACATGTGATGAAGAGTTACTATGACATGATTCAAATCCCCATGTATAGTTAAGGAAGTGGAATCGACATGACAAGACCAATATGACCTCCCTCAAAAGCTACAAAACCTTCAAGAGCCAACCAACCCCTTCAGGTGTCCAACCCCTAAGAGAACTTGTTTTTTCACTCCCTTAGAGCCCGAGCCACTCCCATGACAAGGCATGCATGTGATTGGGACCCTCCAATAGCTCCCACAACAAGGCATCCATGTGACTATGGATTTTTTTAGGAAGTTCATTGCCAATGACCCTAGATTCTGTGCCAATTTTTCAGGGCTAGGACTTAGGCCACTGCCCAGAACTTCATGAAACTTCCAGAAATGATAAATAACATTGAAACATGGTTACTAATGCAAACACTTGAACAAGGAATTGATATGACCCCTACTAGCCATGACATACATTTCATCAAACATATCACAAACATGTAACCTACATGTCACAACAATAGATCTGAGCATAAGGGTTTCATACTTATATGAAAATCGTCAAAGAGGACTAATATGTCCTCACAATAATTGAATTGTTATATATTAGGTCATTCATTCACTAAAATTTCATATACTAACTAAAACATGATGAGAGCCATACATCATAACTGTCATAAGGCATACTTATAACCAATAAATAACCATCAATATATCAATGAGGAAACAACCATTAAAGTCACATAATGGTTAGCACATTTACTCATAAAATACTAAAGGAAAAATAGATCTTATTAACATATGTAAATCTAGCCAAGTCAGGGACTTCCACATACCACCCTACCATAGATTGGGCCGAACTAAATCTCCCTTTCAGCCAATCACCCCCATACCATAATCCAAGCATGAATGTGGGATCTCATGAAATAAATCAAACGAAACCAAACCAAGGCTTCCAAAGGCCAAACCACATCAACCCTCAACCAATGATTCTACCTCATGGTCAAACATCACTAACCGTCACTAGATCAATCTCTACCCAATCTATTAAGGGCTCTAGAGAGTTTGTTCCAACCAAGGATTCTAGGACTAATTACTCAACCCACAACTGCTACCAGGCTCTAGATTGTTTGTCCAACCAAGGCTTCCAAGACTAGTAATTCAACCCACCAAGGGATCCAAAGTGTTTTTGCAACCAAGGCTTCCAAGACTAGTAACCCAACCCAAGATGTTACAAGGATTTTAGAACGTTTGTCCAACCAAGGGTCCAGGAACTAGTAACTCAACCCACACCATAAGGAACATGAGAACAAACTAGAAAATAAAGGCAAAACCCACAACACCATGGCTATCTAGGAAATAGAAAGGCTAGGCAAAACCAATTTCAATCCAAGAAAACATTCATGCCAATGATATATCATGACCAAGAAACCATAGGCATCCCAAAACTAGCAAGGAAATTATACATGCAATTTGGTACCTGCAAGAAAAACCTGCTATAGCTGCTGATCCTGACGTCCTCTTGCGCTCTCCTGCTCTTCCGTTTTCTTCTTTATCCGAATCCAAAGTATGGCACACTCCTCCAAGAATTCTCCAAGAAAATCTAAGTGTCCAAGAGTATGAGAGAGAGAGAGAGAGAGAGAGAGAGAGAGCTCCAAGCTAAAATTGACAAAAGTCTGTCAATTGATCCTCAGAAGCCTTTTTATTAACGAGGCCTCTAATTTCTTCAATTTTCCATTGTTTTCCTTCATTTTCCTCCTCACATGAAACCTGTGACCTTTCACCTTCATTTTCTCCTATTTCCCATTATTTTCATAAATAAATGCCAATAAATGCCACATTTACTTTTCAAAGCCTTTGTCATTTCCTTTTCCAATTTCCATAGCTATTAATTAATCACAAGTGATCTCGGCGACTATATGTTTTCCCAACATTCAGCTTGGAATACGTGTCCCATGACCTTGGTTATTATTTTTCCTTTATTAACTTCATTACATGGATTTTTCACCAGGGTTGTTACAGATATCAAGGTAGGCTTGACGATGATTAACGTGGGCAGAGTTAAAAACTTTGGAAGATGAAGAAATCACTTGTTGGCATGAAGGACCCATGCCATCATGATAATGTCTATTTTTATACTTGATATTTTAAGTTGTAAGTGGGTGTGAACCTAAGAAGCATGTAGCCATACTAAAATAGATTCTACATATCCCTATATATAGAAATCATGTATTTAGAAAAGAATAAGACTTTCATGAGACCCTTCTCTCAAGGAAGGATAAGATAAAAACTAAGAAATGTAGGATTGGTAGGAGGAGAAATGAATTTTGGGGAATTCGAAGAATTGGGGATAGTTGACCTTCTAGCTACCTCCCTAAACTATAACAAACTCCTATATCTTATTTCTTGACAAAGAAGAATGGGTTCTTTGGTTGTGAGACTAAATGAATGTTGGCCAAATTCATAGATGGGCTATGAGTTGAACTAGAGAGCTTGTAACTTTCCAATTGTTAAATAATATAAATCCTAGATGAATCCAATTGAATGTTGGTTTTCCCATTTTGGGTTTCCAGGGTAAATTGGGTGTAATGTTGGTTAATACTATATTGGGTGTAATGAATTAAGAGATACATCTTTATTTCCTCCATATATTATGTAATTAATGAGATCAATGTTCATTATTTTCTCTTTACATGGAGGTATAGTTGGTCGAATTCCTTTCACTCCTCAAACATCCATATTTCTCATGTGAGTCATATAGTATATCTTCCTTTATTTCTAGCCATGATTTCTTCATTGTAGTTGACAACCCTTTTTTCCCTCAAAATTATGTTATCATCGCTGGGTAATCTATTTGTGCTTGAGTAGTTTTTTTAGTGGTAGACTAAACTCATCTTGGTCAATTTTACTCATTGGGACTCCTCTCAATTGATTAGTTGAATATACTCTCTTTCCATTGATAGCTAGTTGATTAATTTCTTGTCAACTTCTAGTTGGTTCCATTTTCCAATTAACCCTACTATGTTTCAGTTGACTTCTTTTTGATACCTCTTTTGGCTGACTAGAATCATCATCGATAAATTCATATGTTGATCGTATCTTTTGGTTGATTGGTCTATTGGATAATCATCTTGAATTGTTCAATCCTCTGAGGAAGTAAAGAGTATTGCTATGTCAACATTGAATGTTGATAACATGGGTAAACTTGATTGATGAACAAGAAAGAGTATTTTTCTTTGAAAGGATTCCATATTGGTGAAATGGATGGGTTATGAGCCTTCCATTTACAAATCAAAAGGGTTAATTAGGTTAATTGGCTGTCACCACTGTCACTAGATCTCTCTCTCTCTCTCTTTCTCTCTCTCTCTCTATATATATATACACACACACAATAATCCCAATGAGTTAATTAGGTCAACCAATTACCACTAATATTATTGGGAATTTGAATAGTTCTAGGTTTCTAGTTCAAATGCCCCTATATTGACCACAATAATTTACATTGATGACTTTACTAAAAATGCCACCGGTAAATTTGGAAAAGCATCCCTTCAATTTTCCTACAAGTTTTTCCATAGATTTTGTTTTTTTGTTTTCAAATCTCTATATAAACACTTTGTAAATAAAAAATAAAATAACTAATCTAAAGCTATCATATCCTAAATTAATTAAGTATTATAAAACATCAAATCTTTAAAAGTACAATTTTTTCCCCTTTTTTATACTCTTAAAATACCTTTTATTTCCTAATTTTTTTCTTTTCTAATACACATATAAAATTCAAACACACTAAAAAATAATACATCATTATAATGTATTAAAAATAAACACATATAACAAGAATTTAAATACTCTATAAAGTAAAAGACAAAAATAAATTATACTTTATATATTTCCTGTCAAATATAAACATGGCGAAGCTTTATAATTCCATCATAGAATGGGGAAATAATCAAGATGTACAATATGCGACAACTTTTTGGGATATAATGAATATTAAAATGAGTCTTTAATAAGTTGAAACCCTTAAAAATTTCTCATTTATTACTTGAGTTGCTTTCATCAATATTGGTATCTTTAATTCATAGGAATGCACGATTGCACTGTGAATATGATCTTCAACATTTTGTCTTTCTCACTTTGATGCATGTTAAATATAAAAATTAATGCTATTTATAAATAATTTCATAATATGAATTCTTATTAGTCTTTGCTATGCGTAAAGATAACCGGAATTCTTGTAATTGGTTTTATTTCAATTTTCATTATTTTACACAAAAACTAAGCTAATAACATGATGTTTTAATTTTATACACATGGCTTGCCAATTTGTTGCTCCTTCCATATAAATTTCTTCCCATTATTAATATTCTTGGTAATCTTATTGATATTCTTCATCCTCTAAATTTGCATTTGGTTATAAGCATCTCCTCTTATTAATATTCTTCATCCCCTAAATTTGCATTTGGTTATAAGCATCTCCTCTTATTAATATTCTTCATCCCATGCATTTGGTTCTGGTTTTGGGCATTTTCTGTATGTACAACATTTTAATTGAGTGGGTTATTTAGTTTTTTGAAGAAGGATTGGAGAAGGAACTCCAAATGATGCTTATTAAATTGAAACTTATAGCACAAAAATAAGAATAAGGTTATCAAATTGAAACCTATAACACAAAGGTATCAATAATGCTAGGACATCTAAAGCTATTTAGAAATTTATACAAAACACAGACTACTAGAAATCTCTCTTCCTTTCAATAAGAATTTATTAACCTTTGTTTCTGCCTATCAGTTTTTGTCATTTTGAACTTGCCATTGTAGATGAGAGGGATCCACATCCTTCTTTATTATGGATCAAATGATATTTTAAAATAACATTGTCATTAATTTGAATAAATAAATGCTTGCTTTTGAGGTAGATGGTAATTGAGTAGTATATCCTTCAGATCCTTACCAAGGCCCTTGCTACATAAAACCTACCAAAGATACCATGTTAGATCAAATATACAATCTAATAGCAAGAAAGAAAAAATAGTATGTCAGCCCTACTATACATGGTGCCTACATTAAATGGGCCAGTGAGATGGCAAAGTATATACTCCTTTGATATTGATTCTAAAGGGGCCATGCATAATTGGTAGGATTATAACCATGAACTTTCCACCCAATGGTGTGCTTCAGTAAATTATGTCTACTAATTAGATTGGGTTATAGCTGAAAAACCTTCTATTTACATAAATTCCTATATACATTTGATATCATCATGAAGAATATAGGAGACAACCAAAGATCAACATATAATTCAAGAATAAGAAATGGGTATTGAAGTTAACAGACAAAGACATGATAACTTTTTTGTAAAAGTTTGAAATCAGCATGCCATTCTACATTAATAAATTCTTCTGATCTACATTTGTAGTGGCTTTCTAGGAGAATTAAAGAACTTGAAAAACATAAAGAAGATAACTGATACTTGAAAGCACTAATACCCACTTCTTATTGTTTATATTGCACAAAAATTATTTACTCCATATTGTAGATAGAGCAAATTACTTCTATTTTTTCAAAATTATATAATTACACCTTAAGGTGTTTCCCTTTGAGAAGAACTCCTCTTTATGCCACTACGTGAAATGGTGAGCCCTTAGATCACTTCGGTAGACAATCATAGTAATACTAATATTTTCCATTGGATTATTATAATTTCAACCATCCAGCTTCCACAACATGCGTTATCATAACAACCACTTTTAGATTTGTTCATGTTAGGGTTTTGAATGGTTATGGGAGGGATTGTCAGTGGCCATCCACGGCGGAAATTTCACATCATAATGAAATGTTTTCAAGCTCTCCATTTCAGATTAGAAGCTAGCAAGTGAAATTGAGCATACATGATTAAGTTTATTACCAAAGGTTTCTGACGACGATGAACACCCTTCTCTTTTTATTCTCAATTCTCCTACAGGGTGTTGTTGGTGGCAATCCATGGCAAAAAGTTGTTTTGTGATCAAAATTATGTATTTATGATATTTGTTCATTCCCCTCTTGAGTTAGTGTATGTATGCTTATGCTTATGCTTATTTGTGATGAATGACATTGGTGGATGAAAGCTCCTCTTCACATTGAGAATATGAGCCACCAACTGAAAATGAGGCTACATCTTCATTATTATTGGTACAAAATCAAGTTTAAACCAAAAAAATGGAAAAAGGATGATAGAATTGCAAATTATTTTGAGTTCCATTCACCGATAGAGTTTGATAGCCATTTGAAACAATTGCAAGAATGATATGACAATACAACGCCAAGACATTGAAAAATTGGTTGATGCAGTATGATCTTTTGGACATAAATTACTCCAAACTGTTGAGAAGAGCAACAAGAAATGCTAAAAATAACATTCAAAATATTCCAATTTTAATTTGTCCTTGAATTAAAATTCGAATTTAGTCTCACTAGTTTCTTGAAAAATAATTAATTAATTCATCTTGAGTTAATTAGTTGGAGAAATTCAAGCTAGAAGTCTTTGTGAAGTCATGCAACAGTTATCCCTTAAATTAAAGAGATTATCCCTTAATTAAGGAGATAAGGATGAGTTGTATTTGAGTTGTAATTAGTTAGCTCAATTAACTAAGTTAAGTCCAGTTAAATTAGTTCCAAACAGTTTGAGAAACTAATTGTGAGTTCAGTTAGTTAATGCATGCATGCATCAAACTAGTGTACTCCAAATAACTGAGGATTCTCTCATAAATAAGTACTGCATGTCAATTTAGATGAAGACCCAGTTGAGATTAAAGACAGGGACATTGTACTACCAGTTGGAGGAATTTTCCTATAAAGGAAACTCATCCATGCAGAAGGAATAAGGTTCCTTTAGGATTGAGCAGTTCTATAGGGTGTAGGATTAGTGTGAGTGATCAGTCTTCCACTTGGTAACAGTAGGATCACCCAGGAGAAACAGTGCAAGGAAATAAGAGGCTTGGAGGGCAGAGGAGAAGGTTTATGAGAAGCCTTGTTTGCCTGTGAGCATCCAAGAGGATTGTACTAAGAGTTGGCTAGTTGTGACAGCTAAAGCTTTGTGTAATCTTGATGTATTTCCACCTTGTATGATAATACAAATAGTGGGGTTTTTAGCTGAGGCTTTCCCCAGAGTATTCTTCTATGTTTCATGTGTATTGATTCTTTTTCTCTGTTATATGTGTTCTATTTGATCTTGCTCAAATTTATTAAGCTTCCACAAGTTTGATTGTAGAAGTAGATTAAGTATTTTTCTTTAGTTATATTGCATAATCAGGTTAATCTATAGTTGGAATTTCTACATGCTATCAGAGCAAAGGTGATCGAAGTTGTGAACAATATATTAAGAAGAGAATTCAAAGTTTGAAGTTCAGGGTTGCAGGTATAAATCGAATTCATCTCATACTTTAGGTTGGTCAATGGCATTCTATGGCTTGAGACTTGAGTATGCCTTAGATGGCAACTTGAATTACATAGCATGGAAAGATCACATGGAGGCTGTATTAGAAGACAATGGCTTGAAATATTTCATTGATCAAGAAATCCCAAAGCCAGGTTCAACTAATGCACAAGAGTTTGTTGAATGGAAGAAGTGTGTGGCGAGGGCGAGATGGATCATCCTTAAGGGAGTTCGAGACCATATTGTCTTGAGTCTCCATGGGAAGGAGACTCCGTTTTCAATGTGGAAGACATTGAAGGACCTCTACTAGAACAGTAGTGACCAGAGGAAATTGGCGCTCAAGGACAAGCTTTGAAGAATCAAGATGGCGAAAGGTGATACTATTTCCACATATCTAAACAAGCTCACCACCTATAGAGATGAGCTTGGAAGTGTGGGAATGACTATTGCTGATGATGATATGGTGAGCCTTCCTCTCCTTGGCCTTCCTAAGAGCTAGCATAGCTACCAGGACTCTGTGAATGGAAGGGAGAAACTTCCAAATTGGGAACGAATATGGTCAGATCTCATGCAGGAGGAGATCAGGGGGAGCACACAAGATGGTTCTTCATCCAAGGATGATGAAGAAAATCTGGCCTTAGCAAGTAAGGAAAGGAAAGGGAAGGGGAAGGAGTCCCATTCCGATTTGAATTCTTCTCATGGAGGGAAGAAGCTTGACAAGTCTAAAGTGAGATTCTTTAATTGTCACAAATGGGTCATTATGCGACTAATTTCCCATCGAAGAAGTCCAAGAAGGGATCCTTGGAAGGATTTGAAGGTGAGGCATTAGCCTTTCAGTTCGAGATGGACTTCACCCTCATCGCATGCATGGTGTCTTCGATGATGGTTTGTGGTTGGTTTCTTGACAGTGGAGCCTCATTCCACATGACCAAATATAAAAGTTTATTCAATACCTTGGAGGAGAAAGACCTCAAGATACTCATAGAGATGGGTGATGATGAAAGGTATGGTGTTTCAGGAGTGGGCATGGTTGCTTTTCAAAGGAAGCATAGAGCTCTTATCACCTTGACAAATGTGAAGTATGTGCCTGGACTGAAGAAGAATTTTGTATTGATCACGATGTTGGAGGACAAAGGCTACGATGTTGTCTTTAGTAAGGGAAAGGTTTTCCTTAGACACATCACCACGGGATAGGTGAAACAGATCGATTCACGAGTTAAGAACCTGTATGCTATTGATGTTCAAGATGCATGCAAAGACTTGAGGAACAAGGAAAAAATTAGAGTCAGTAGAGGGATCACATGCAACCTTAGCTCCAGGTGTGAGGTGGGGTGATGTGAAGTGATAGTCCCAAGAAGGGTGAAATTGGGCAGGGTCCATTGAGAGGTTTTATCTCATGGATTGTAACTTGCTACAGGAGCCCAAAGTACATAGTAGTAGGAGGAATCAATGGTATTGTTGTAGTCAGAGATCAAAGTGACAGAGGCTAGAGCAGTCAGATACTGAAGAGTGTAGAGAAGGATTGACAACAGTGCATGTAGGTCGAGTCAACGAAAGCACAAAGTTTTTAGTTGACAGAGGCAATAGCAGTTAGAGACTTTGATGACAGATGCATCACACTGATTGAGGTTGGATGTTTTTTTGTTTCTGGAGTTGTTGGAGCAAAAACACTAGAGAGAAGTATTGCATGCAGAACATTCCAAAGGTTCAGGATCAGGATCGAGTTGAATTCCTTTCTTGTTGAGAGGGAGTGTTGAGAATAGCAACAAGAAATGCTAAAAATAGAATTCAAAATATTCCAATTTTAATTATTCCTTGAATTAAAATTGAGAATTAAAATTCAAATTTAGTCTCACCAGCTGCTTGAAAAATAATTAATTAATTCATCTTGAGTTAATTAGTTGGAGAAATTCAAGCTAGAAGTCTTTGTGAAGTCATGCAACATTTATCCCTT
>APFE031380197.1:26690-42759 GCA_000404065.3 Pinus taeda | reverse complement strand
TCATCTTGAGTTAATTAGTTGGAGAAATTCAAGCTAGAAGTCTTTGTGAAGTCATGCAACATTTATCCCTTAAATTAAGGAGATTATCCTTTAATTAAGGAGATAAGGATGAGTTGTATTTGAGTTTTAATTAGTTAGTTCAGTTAACTGAGTTAAGCCTAGTTAAATTAGTTCCAAACAGTTTGAGGAACTAATTGTGAGTTCAGTTAGTGAATGCATGCATGCATCAAACTAGTGTACTCTAGATAACTGAGGATTCTCTCATAAATAACTCATGCATGTCAGTTTAGACAAAGACCTATTTGAGATTAAACCCAGGACTATTGTACTATCAGTTGGATGAATTTTTCTATAAAGGAAACTCATCCATGCAGAAGGAATAAGGTTCCTTGAGGATTGTGCAATCCTAACAGGGTGTAGGATCAATGTGAGTGAGCAGTCTTCCACTTGATAACAACAAGATCACCCAGGACAAACAATGCAAGGAAATAGGAGGCTTGGAGGGCAGAGGAGAAGGTTTGTGAGAAGCCTTGTTTTCCTTTGAGCATCGAGGAGTATTGTACTGAGAGCTGGTTAGCTGTGAGAGCTAAAGCTTTGTGTAATTTTGATGTATTTCCACCTTGTATGATAACACAAATAGCGGGGTTTTTAGTTGAAGCTTTCCCCAGAGTATTATTCTGTGTTTCATGTGTATTGATTCTTCTTCTCTATTATATATGTTCTGTTTGATCTTTCTCAAATCAATTAAGCTTCTGCAAGTTTGATTGTAGAAGTAGATTAAGTATGTTGCTTTAGTTATATTGCATAATCAGGTTAATCTATAGTGGGAATTTCTACAAAAACTCTCGTGAATAGTTAGACCAAGCTTTTCATGTTATGTTTTCCTTTTTGTCCTTTCGACATATATACATGGAATATAAGCTACAATAGATGCTCTTCCCCTTTTTGCAGAGGTATGGATCATTATTTTTGAAAATTGTCAAGGCTCACAACTTATTAACAGAGGGACTTAATTGTCCTTCAGGCCACCAGTTACAAACTTCTGCATAATAAAAGAAATCTTCAATCTATATTTCTTCTTTTCTTTTTGAAATATGGGAGATGTAATCAGTCGTCATTTTTGGTAGCTTGTGGAGATGTGGTCAATATTCCAAGAAATGTTATAAATTAGAGCTAAATTTTGGGAGCTTATCGGGTTATTTTCGAGAAAAATGATGGTTGGGTGGACTACGACATCGAGTGCATACAGAATGCTAAGGCCATGATTCAAGCCTTCGAATCCTACCATGATGTATTACTCTCCCTTCCCTTCCCTTAAGAAATTGTAAATATATGCTCAGTTTTAGCAAATCCATATGTGGGTCACATGGGTATGTGTTTGTTCAGGGATGGGGTGTAGCCATTTTAGTGGGGGTCACTCATTCATATGCAACCTTTGCAACCAATCCCATGAATTTTCTAAATTAGAGGACATTGAAAGGAACCTTCTTTGGAAAGTATAAGCCTCGTTCTGATTTGCTAGATCTTGTAGAATTGTATTTGGATAAAGTAAAATTTCTATCATTTATTTATTTATTTATGGCACTTCTGAAACAAATGTATTTCTCTCTCACACCATGCATGCTCATTTCCTTTCCTTTCCTCGTACTAAATCACTACTCGTCTTTAATTAGAATTTCAATCTAACTTCCTATCTTGGTTTATTACTTGCAAAATATTGAACTGGAGAAATTTTATACACATGAGGTTTATATAGAGAGGTTGCTCTGCATTGAATAAATAATAGGGATCAACACTGTGCAATAATTGTTAAAATTGTGAAGAAGTCGAAAAAATTATATTGGAAAATTTGGAATTTAGGTTGATTAATTGTTATGGTTGTAATAAATCAAATCATATTATTAGAAAAAAATTATTTTTATTGAAAATTGAAGTTAAAGTTGAGCCTAACAAAAGACCAAATTGATTTTAACATATTACAACCACAAAGAACTGATAAAACATCACTAAATCTATTATTTGTTTGCTACCTGGGTACTTCAATTTCATAAGCATTGACCTTTACAACAAACTTCAGACTACACAGTGTCTCACCAAATGATTTAGGATTTGGGGAAATGTTAAAAAAACATGTGTCTTGGAATCCCCTCAATGACATGGTAGGAGTGGATATGTTATCTTTGAGTTTCTGTAAGGTATGTGTTGTTCCTTATTAGTTGTGGTGAGAATCGCATCCCCTAGATTATTAAGCTTTTGTTAAAGCTCTATGTTTCCTTTAACCATTCACCCATTGCTCCACTCCTTGATAAGCATTCACTCCCAGCTAAATCAACAAGGTGAAGCACTCCATGAACATGTTACTCAGTATTCTCATTTACACAAACAATTCGAAGTGTGAAAACACAATGACTTCTTTTTTTTGTTGTTGAAATGGTTTTGCATAAATGGTTATGACACTATCAGTGCTATGCCTTCTTTAACTACTTAAAACGCCAATGATTTGGGTGTGTAGGGTCTTGAAGCCTCACAGTCTCTTGGTGGATAAGAAAAGGGTGGTTGTTAAAATAATAGATCTTGGTTTCAGAAGGGCATTTACAATTCTTATTAAGAAACATACACATGAGGTGAGTATTTTAACTGAATTTTCCACTCACATTTGCTTCTAGTTTTTTCATAAATTCAATAATGGTTTCTTCTCAATATTGCAGAAATTCAATAATGGTTCCTTCTAGGTTTTGCAGAAATTCAATAATGCCTAGCAACATGGAGAGCAATTTATTGACCTAAAAAGCTTGGTGGCTTGGTTTCCTTTGGGAAGTTCTTTGTAGACATTTGAAGTCTATCTTATTTTTAAATATGTATATGATTATTTTAATCTTACTAGAATGGACCTGTCTATCTTACCAATATAAATTTTACCCATGAATACTGAATTGAATAGAGCACACTCCTCTATTTAAATATAGTTTAGGATTAGGAAAATATTTTGTTGAATCAATCGTTCTGCTAATTGTATTGGAGATGAAGGGAATACCTATGTTTACTTCTATTTATTTCTACATTTGACACTTTGCACAATATGTCTAGTGTGATTCGGTGCATTTCAATATAGACATATACTTTTCTTTTGACATTCATAGGTGATTAGATTAACAAATCTACCCTGAATGCTAATATGATGTAACACCCCCTGGTCCTAGGTCCACCCCAACCAGTTGGGAAAACATGTGATGAAAGAGGTTACTATAAGGGATTCATTCTCCTTGGTGACCTTAAGAAAATGGAATTGATGTAACTCATCAAACAAACCCATCCACATCAGCAATTACACCCCCAGGAGACATGCCAACCACTCAGGCATCCTGTCCATGGGTATGACTCATGTTTTAAGCTTCTTAACCCAAATTCGCTCTCATGTTATAAGAAAGACAATGAACAACAACTCAAACTTGCTTTCA
The DNA here is from genome assembly GCA_000404065.3 of Pinus taeda. NCBI lineage: Eukaryota > Viridiplantae > Streptophyta > Pinopsida > Pinales > Pinaceae > Pinus > Pinus taeda. The sequence goes on along the minus strand of APFE031380197.1, from coordinate 39,301 downwards.
TAGGCCTTTGTGCCAACGATTCTAGACTTTTTCTCAGCAAACCTGTGCCAGTGACCTCGAGATTTGAGCCACTTTTCTAGCCTAGAATCTCGACCTCTACCCAAAACTTGCTACAACCTTCAAAATCCATCAAGACATGATAACAATGCTGATAAAATAAAAATCAAACTCAAGAATAGGTCTGTGCATCCCCGACCAAGACTAACATTCTGTCAAAAACTTGGCACTAATGTAACCTACAGGTCTAGGATACAAGACAGAGCATAAATGGCTGAGAGAACTTATGAATAATAACCAAAAGGATCACCTCCTTCTCCATTGAAATATTATATCATCAATTAGGTCTTGCATCCATCCATTTAATAATTACAAGTAGACACATGAAATAACCATGACATGAATCAATCATTTAACATAGTTATAGCCAACATAAAACCATATAAATATCAGAGTTATGAAATCCATTAAATCCAGATATAAACCAGTGAAAAAGTAAGAGAAATTAGATTTTATTAATAATAGGCAAATTTGACAAGGTTCAATACTTCCATGTAGCACCCGACCATAGACATGGCTGAACCAAATCTCTCTTTCAGCCAATCACCCTCATGCCATATTCCAAAATTGAATGTGGGATCTCATAGAACAACCAAGGGAATCCAAAGGTTAAACCACCTCCACCCTCATCAAATCATGATCACACCAAACCATTTCTCCGATCACAACCGAACCGAACTTGGAATGCCATCCGGAATCCATCACTATCCTTGAGGAATTTTAAATCTCCTTGTCTCTCAGGCTTTACGACAATCCAATATCAGATCACTAGGCCCTAAACCAAGACTAGTGTCTCAGGCTTCACTGCAATCCAAACCTGGATCACTAGGCCCTAAACTGAGACTTCTCCCTCAGGCTTTACCATGTATCCCACCAAAAATGGTCAAGGGATTCCTAGGCCTTTGGGAATGGATCTTGAGACCATCTCTGCATCAGATTCCAAAATCCATTAGGCAAACCAAAGCTCAAAAAACAAGATAAACATCCCAACACCATGGCATTTGAAAGAAGGCAAGACTAGGTTGAAAACCACTATCATAACCCAACAAAACCATGCCACCAACAACAAGAGAACCATACACCAACATGCAAAGCCATGCATGTCCAAACTAGTTAGGAAATCACACATGCAAAAGGTTACCTTGCAAGTATTCCTATTGAAGCTGCTTGATCCTGCTTTCCTTTCCTTGATCCTTGCTTTCCTTCCTTTCGTTTTGCTTACTTATCATTCCTTGATCCAAAGCTAGAATTCTCCAAGAAAACTCTAAGTGACCAAGAGTGAGAGAGTGAGAATAATGAGAGAGCTCCAAACTTGAACTACAAAAGGTTAGCAAAAGCTTGCCCATTGATCCTTATAAGCCTTTTTTTATTGACGAAGCCTCTATTTTCTTCATTTTCCTTTATTTTCCTTCAATTTCCTTCTCACATGCAACCTGTAACCTTTTACCTTCCTTTTCTCCTATTTTCCTTTATTTTCATTAATAAATGTGCCAAAAATGCCTTTTTGCCTTTTTTCCTTTTAATGCCTTGCCTAAACCTTTGCCAATTTTCCTTAGCCAAAACACGCATCCAGTGATGCCCACTAGGATATATTTGCCCAACATTCAACTTGGAATAAGCATCCCTTAACCATGGTGTTATTTTTCCTTTATTAACTATTATTGCATGAATTTTTCAGCAAGGCTGTTACATATGAACATTCACTAATTAGAGTTTAAATATCTTGTCATTTGATACTTACAACTACCATTATTAACTAATGGAGACTTTTTGGTGTTTTATTATTTTGGTCATCACACTCAACAAAACGATTAAAATGGCCACAAAATAGATGGTAAGACAAAGTGTTCTGGCCTCTTGACTTTGGGGAATGATTGTAGACAATGAGATCAACGATACACTGGTAAAAAAATCTTACTCCCAGAGCACCACTACATGCAATCGTGGATGTTTGGTATAGTGGCACCATCTTAGATTTTCCATACATCTGCGTCTTTAACCACACATCAATACTTTTGAGGTGCAATCCATGATCATTTCTTACTGTCATGGCTAGTTCTCAATTTTTCTCATTTCTAAAATTAATTGTTTTAGGGTTGACGAATTTAGTCAATGAAAATGTGTGGGAAAGAGGACAACACACTTTAAAATGACATGTGTAAACTAGCAATGCGAGGAGAAGCCATATTAGATAATAAGGTAATATTATGTTATTAGGAGAAGCCATATGAGATAATAAGGTAAGATTGTGTTATTAAGGTAAGATTATGTTATTATTTAGGTTGGTTTTTAGTAAAGACATGGTCATGTATTTTCTAATATAAAATTCAAACACAATTAGGTTGATAATTAGGTCGATGGTTTTGGTTTATTTTGGAATAAATTTTTTAGGTTAATAAATAAATTATATAAAATAATTAATTGTATTTTATAATTATCCTTGCTTTAGCCTGTTCATCTAGGTTGTTCATTTAGGTTGGATGAAAAGCTCATCATCTTGCCATTTCCTTGATCAATCTATGTTGGAGCTTGAACACTTGTTGAATATTAGAAGCCTCTTTTACCAGAGTTTTGGATGTGGGGTACAAACCCCCAGGATTTACATGCTTTCTAGACGAGGCCAGTTGTTTAACAAGCTATGAAAGATTTGGTTCTTGGAGGCCACAACCTAAGCCACTTTTGGTACCAACTCAACAAACTTGTGAAATTTTACAAGTACTAATGAAGTTTTTGATAGGGAAACTTTGGGCAAAGAGAATTGGCTATTAGATTTTAGTGACAAATTATCACTTATAGTGCCAGATAGATGGTGCTACTATTATTGTACATACTTGAGCGTTTGAGGTTGACTTGTAAACATGGGGAAAGCTTGTGTTTTTCTCCTTGCAAACACATATAATATTCCCCCTATATGGTGGGGTGGGGTGGGGTAGGTGATGGGGCCCCTCGAAGCGCATCCTATAAAATTGCCAAAGGTGCCAAGTATAAATGGGGCCCCTCCTTGATCTTCGATCCCTTAACTTTTATCTTCGATCCACCTCAAGTTGTTGGAAGGATTAAAATGTTGAAGATGGGCTCCCATTTAAAAGGCTAATGACCCACCAGTCAAGGTCTCGACTATCGTCTCTTATCTAGAGCAAAGAAATACGTACGTGAGTTCAGTACCAATGCACACTAAGCTCTAGATACTAACATTATTTGGTTAACCCAACTAGCACACCATATATTACCAACTAATGCCACATATCTTAACGGATGAGGTTAGGGAACCAAGACTACCTTGCTTCACCGTGATGGTTACCACTTGTGTCCTCAACGAGTGGGCTTAAGGGGACAAACATGACTTGCAACCTATTGCTAGGGTGTCCCTCATTTTTGGTTAGGGAACCAATACAACCTTGCCTCATTGCTAGAGGTTACCACTCGTCCTGGTGATACAACGAGTGGGCCTGAGGGGGACTGACATGACTCCTAGCCCATTGTTGGGGTGTCCCAGCTAGCATCCCATATCTTAAGTGATTCTAGGCATAGGGGTGTTTAGGCCCTTTTTAAATGTGTGGCTACTATTATTTGCACCCTAATGACTTAAGCGCTCATTATTGCATCAAACTCAATATTGTAGCTGCATTGATTGAGCCGCATACGAGTATAGCCAATTTCATTCCTAAGATGGCGTCAAACCTAGGAACACCATGACTGAAAATTTTGGGGTGAGGTTAGGGAGAAAGGCTACCTTGCCTGATGTCTCGTGGGTCCACCAGTATCGAGTGGTCCTTCAGGGGGCAACCAGGTTCCTCTCTTCCAGCCTCCTCCTTGTGGGAGGGGTTGTCCCAGCCCACAAAAATTATATATCTAAAGAGTGCACTAAGGGCCTAGGGCATTTTAAATTACATTTACATGGTTGTAATGAATATTTTTTTTAAAATAAGATTTTGTAGCCACATACAGAAAAAAGCATGTTTCATATTCTTATTTAACGAGGTTGTAATACCCAACAATTTCAAACTTCATTTGATTTAAAAGTGATTAGTTATAACTCCATCAAAAGATAATTTTGTTTTTATACCAACATAAATCTCTCTCATGAGGTATATATTTACCATGAATATGTTTTTTACATATCTCCTTCTTTATATAATATATGTAATAGTAAATACATAGTCTTCTAAATAGATATACATTGAATACATATTATTTTGATTTTTTAATGGCTTGTATGACTTAATTGAATTGATGCCTATGGGGTGGGCAATTTTATTCTTCATAGACTCATACAATTATGAATCTTCCATGTTTACTGCATTTTTCATGAGCTCATTTTAGACAAATTTGGGTTAACTTTCATCTTTTAATGCAACCATTTTCTATCTATATTAGAGTAATGTATAGTGACACTTTAATTACTTATTTTAAATGAAAAATCTATTTGAATTGTCTTTTTCTAATTTTGTTTCATTCGTTCAGTAGTGACTACAACTCCTATCCCTTATTTATCTGGTAATAACTAAACTATAAATTGGTGTTCGTGATATAAATATTGTAGGTCCTATAATTGAGATAGTGAGCTTTGATTTCGATATTACACTCAATAACAATTTCATTATTCAATGAATAAAACTTGCCACAAAATCTATATTGAGTTTATTTGTTTAGAATTAAAATAAATCATGTATATTGACATGATGAATCATTCAATAAAATAGTCTATTAATTACACACATGGTAATTTTAGTAATTCTAGTAATGAATCCATCTTGTAATTATAATCCATGATAGAACTCAATTCTGCGAAATTTAAATTTCAAAGTTTTTCTCACAGAAACGCTGATTAATAAATAAAATTCCATAAAAAATTTATTTCCATCTTCTATGCTACTATTTCCTATGCTCCTGCCTTACAGTGTTCCCATTGCAACTTGTGGTGTAATTGCTAATTATTATCCTTTCTAAATAGAACAACTTTCTGTTATTTATTAATACTAAGAAATCCCTTCGTATATATAATTTGAGAAAGTTATAAAAGGTTGTAAACTAATTATACTTCTTAGTTATTAAAGCTAGTAAAAGAGGTGTTATTAAAGTGTTTTAATTCTCGACCATATGGGGGAGATGAGCAGGGGGAAGATGAGTGAAGCTTCTTGGTGGGAGACAAGTGAAGTTTTTTGGTTTACTCTGAGATTAGCTTGACTAATCACCATATGTCCATCTTCCACATGTCAGTCATAGGCTACATTCACACCTCGCCTCCTTCTCCAAACTTTTCTTGCGTGATGGATTCTCAAGAAATAATGAAATGATCTATCCTGGCCTTAACACTGACATATGACTTAGCTGTTGAATCCCTAGGACAAGTCTACACCCTAAACTCAAATATTAAATCTATGGTATATAGAGCAACCCATGGGTTGTATCTGGTGTTGGAATTGACTTTGACTAATGGAACTCCCATCCCTAGATAAGTCTCACTTGTGGCAGTTAACGAAACTTTATAACTATCCAGGTACTTTAGATACCACTGTAAGAAGTCCTCCATTGATTTGAGCTTTGAAAGTCCTGCATTGATCTAAGCTTCGAAAGGAGCATCTACTATGTAGTTGTACACTTTGTTTTCATCTTTCATATAATTAAAATAAAAATATGATGCTCAAGAAGACATCAAAATTATGATGCAGCTAATTTCTTCAAGGAAAATATATGTAGAGATCAAATGAATATTCTTGAGATGTTGAAAACTAAGAAAAGATCCAAAGTGACTGAGATGTTTGACTTGGGGTTTCTTAAGTCCCTGCTTCGATCCTACCTCATACAATTTAATTAGGTTGATGCATCAATGAAGACTCAATAGCAGGTGGTGAGCTCCAGTATTTTAGCAATAATGCCGCAACTCCGGGGCTTTCTTCTTTACTTTTATCAACCTAGTAGTTCATAACAAACTTGGAAGTGACGATGTTGTATGCACAAGTACTAGCTTTTATTGCAGGCTGTCACTTGATCATCTGGCGCAAGTTCACTAGGAGCTTAAGCCAATTGCTATGAGTTCTCAGAAGAAGCTTTAACTGTGATGAAAGGAAACTAACTCTACAAGGGCTATTCTACTTGCAGAAAGAGAATGAAAATTGAAATGAAACGCAAACCCTAGTTTACCCACTAACCCTATTTTTGCAAGAAAAGAGATGGAAAATAATGAAGTGAGTGCCATTGACTACTGAAAAGGTAAATTTCATTTATTCAAGCTACTTCTGAGGAGAAATGAGGAGAAATCATCTTTTTTTACTTTTGAGTATTTTTATGTGGAATTATTATGCTTGTGATTTGACTGGTTGTGACTGTGCAGAGGTCTGGTGGCAAAGGAAGATGGAGTTGGCTTTTGCAAATGGTGAGGAAGGTGTGGAGAGGTCCTAAGAAGCCCCTAGTACCCTTCTGAAGACTTCCATTATGATCAAACTTCGAAAAATCACTAACAGGAAATTCTACAGGAGGCTGCAGGGGATCTACATGAGGTTCTATAGGAGGATCTATAGGAGGAGGCCGAAAATGGTTTTTGAAGGTTTGAAGGTGGAAAAATGATGGGAAATGGGAAATGAAGGCTGGATAAAGGTGTTGAGGGGTCTATAATTTGTCAAGGAGGATCAGGGACGAAGGAGATGGTTGGATTTGCTCAAATGGCAAGAAAGCATCTTTATGGAAGAACAATGCAGAAATTATGGCAGATTGACGAAATGTGGTGAATGAGCTGGGGGATCTACAAGAAGTGAGCTGATGCTAGCTATTTTATGGAGGAATGATGAGCTGGGATGTACTACAAGAGATCTGCACACTTACTTCTCGAAACTGACCAAAGCAAGAACTAAAAACAGAGTTTTGTATAGCTTGACCTAATTTCGTACCTAAAAACAGAAAAAAGTTGAACAATACCTTATGAACAGAAAGTATGCGAGAGAACTATGGTGAAAGGACATAAAATGATCTAAGCAATTAAATCTGAATCAATATCAACTTTTCCAAATCAAAGTATTACACTATCAGTTGCATGGAGGAGCAAAAACTGTGTTTTTGGTGGCAGCAGTAGTACCTTGACCTCAAACCATAGTCCCAAGGAGGGAGAAATGGGATTAAGACCTGCTTTTAGCCTTTCTGGATCTTTTTCTATCACTGCAACAATTTACTTAAGCAACTTGAAGCAAAAAGAACTATTCTAACCATCAAAAGCAACCTAATCTAATGAAGTAAAATGAGTATATGTAACATAAATTAACTCATGAATGGAAACAAAAGCATATAAGTACACAAAGGAGGTGTTGCATAGCTTGGATTGGGCCCTAACCCAAGAGATTCAACCCTCTGAAAAAGGTCAGTGCCGGTTCAAAACTTGGTTCATCTTCATTATAAAAAATAACAGTTACATCACATAAACTGTTCTCAAAAAGAGCTCGAAAATGAGCTGAGTACAATGCTGCACAAAAGTGTGAAAATATACTAAGAACTGGCTAACCTACTGAGGCTCAACGCCTTCTTATTTATACAAATTGGGACAACAAACAGTCCTCCTAAAATTAAGGAACTCAGCTTCCTAGAACTGAAGATAACAACAGTCCTACTTGACTTGCTCGGCTGCCCCTTGGAATCATCAATGTGGGCCTTTGTACTCTGAGCTACTAATGGAGGATTCAAGGAAAGGGGTTATTAATGAAGGAGAAACCCCTCCGACAAGTCCTCTTCCCTATTTTCCTCGAGTTTGGTTGCCATTTGCTCATAAATTCCTTGTCTTTGTCCAAAATTGTCCAAAAAATCTACAATAAACATTCATTAGACTAGATGGAAAAGTGACTAACCCAATGCACTCTATTGACATAAATATATTACAAAAAATGCACAAAACTATTGAGAATGGTGGATTAAATAAAAAATAATAGGCAGAATGAGCCCATATAGTTACCCATTTCTGGGGCTCATCATCACCCCCCTGCTGAATGGGTTGCTCATCCTCTGAGCAACTAATCTAGCTCTTCATCTTTAATAGATCTGACAGATTCCCTGACATCCCAAGCCTTTGATGTGATGTCTTCCTCTCTATCATGGAAACTTGCTTTCCTGTCCACTTGTTTCGTTTCTTCCTCCTCTTTAACTCCTTCCAATAGTCCTAACAACAGTGGAGGACTGAATTTAAGACCAATCCAGTTGGCTTTAAAGTTTTGCATTGAGTGTTTATATAGGGGCACCCTCCTCATGGCCTCCCTCATTCTGTTTGGGGAGTGATCCTCCTTGATCCTTAAGCAATGTGGCAATGTATTCCACCTTCTCATGTAGGCATGAAGGAAATCATCGCCAAAAAATTTCTCCATATCTTCAAAATGAGCAATAGCTTGTGCTTGCTTGTCAACATAATCAGGGCGAACTTGAGGATTGGCTGCAAGATGTTGGTGGGAATAGATGAGAGCCAATGGTTCTGCTGGTTCTACCCTTATCATCAGGGGCTCACTTAGCTCTTTTGCCATTATTTTTTGAATTTCCACTACTCTCTTTTCTTCATGGCTCATCCAAGAAGCCATAGCCATTAGCTGTAAGTCTCCCAATGCAACATTTGGATCCCGTAAATTCATGTCAGGAAGTGCCATGTTGTGTAGTTAAAATTTTGCTAGCTTTTCTTTATCCTCGGCTGAACTATGATCACATAAATGCATAAACTGACCATAATCTTGAAATGGGATTATGCCCCTCTGGGCCAATGTCTTAATCTGGAATTGGAGCCACTGATCTTTGAGATACAATGCATAGGATTTAGCTGGTTGTCTGCACTGTAATGCCTCCATTGCCTAGCTAGCCATGCAAGCTAACTGGGCTTCTTTTTCTTGTAGTTGCCTTTTCAAAATCAACACTTCAGTTGCTGCCTGAGATTATCTTTCTTGCTGTTGTTTCATCAGTGTCTCACTATTTTTCTGTGGTTCTTATTCTTCTTGTTGTTTCTCTGTTGCCTCACTATCTACCTGGGGTCCTTCTTTTTGTTGCTATCCTTCCAAAATTGGCAGCTCACTTCCTCCTTGAGGTTCCCTTTCTTGTAGTTGCTTTTTCAACAGTTCATTTTCTTCCTGTAGTTGAGCTCTTTTGATGCTCTCTGTGTGCCTTACCATGGTCAACTCCCTACTTATCTCTCTCAACCTATTTTCCATGTGCCCTATATCTTCGACTCCTTTAGATTTTGCAATCTACATCTAGGTGTGGCTCCTGACTCTTTCCTTTTCTAGTTCGAAGAAAAAAGGTACTGCGAATTTTTGTGGGATGATCTTCCCACCCTCCAGAAGATTTTAGTAGGAGCCTAAGTTAGGCTAAGGTCCAAGCTCTGGTATTTCTTTTTCCTTACCTTCCTCTTGGGATTGTTCCTCTGCCTTCCTTTCCAGTTTTTTAGTTTCTTTGAGCTTGGCCAATGTCTCCTGTAGAGAAGTTTGTGCCTCCTGTAGGATTGCTTTAGAGTCCATCAATTTGATCCTTTCATTCCAAGTGGACATCTTAGGACTGCCTCTATCGTAGGTGATGGAGATTTTTGAGGGAGATTCTTCCCTTGTCATAGTATGTGCATCCTCAATGATAATGGGTTCTTTCGTTGGTGGCTGGGGCTTTCCCACCTTGATTCTGGTGCTCCTCCAGGCTTTGAAATACATTGATGTCTATCTTTTTCTTTTCCCCTTTTGCTTAGCTGGAGTATTCAATGCAGCAAGAATAGTTGTTGCTTCCCTTGCTAGTGTCTCAGGGGACACTTCTTCCTGCTATTTTTCTTCTTCACCCTCTGCAGTTTTGCCTGTGTCTGCTATTTCTATTTTAATTTCTACTATCTTTGCTGGTTTTTTCTCCTTTTCTTGCTGAGTTTCTGCCTTTCCAGTGGCAATCGTTTTCTGAGCTATCTTGGTCTTCTTTTTCTCAACTTTTGTCCTCTTCCTCTTCTCTATTTTTGATGTTGTTTCCTTCTCTGCCTTAGGTTCAACTGTGGTTGTGTCATTTTTTGCTTCTTCTCTCTATTTTTCCTCTTTTTCTTCTTCTGATTGAATAATTTGTGCCTCCTCTTGGATTTCCTTTTCAAGTTCCTCTTTCTGCTCCTCCTCTTCATTGCTAGATGGACTAAGGTCATCTATGAGAGTTTTTATGTCATCTTCCCTAGTCATATTCCTGAAAATTTTCCAGGCTATAGGGATGGTGTATGTATGGAGGCATCCTCTACCAACAACTTAAAGAGCCCATGGTGGCCCAGTTGGTCTGGAACCCCTACATTCAATTTGGTGCCACACTCTATCAAAGTCTGGAGGAAAAAATATGGAAAATTGAGTTTTCGAGATGCAGGTAGGTCCATTCCATATCTTAATTCATGCAATAATCTGAAGTGATAACCATAGACTATACTGTATCTTCCTTCACAGGAGATATATTTCATGATCTGGTAGCTGACCTCACCCCATGGATGAGGTATGCTTGTCCTTCTAATCCCATTCTTATCATCTACAGGATGTTCATCAGGCTGAAAAAATGTCTTTTTAGCAACCTGTCATAGTGGGTTTTCCTCTTTGCTCCAAGGGAGCCCAAGTGGAAGATCTGTGATTCTGCTGATAAATTCTGGTGTAAGCTCTATGGTTAGACCCCTGAAACTCACTATAACATGTGTTTTTGAATGGGGTCTTAAGGACATTAAGAATTCCTCTGTCACTTCTTCATCATACCCATGAATTCTCTCAAAGAAAGGCATATAGTTTGCCTTGGTGAAGAGGGCTACCACTTCTGGGTGTTCATGAAATTTGTTGGAGTTCAAAGGCTCCTTTCTCATAAAACCTCCTGTCATGGTTTTTAGTGACTACTAGGAATGCTCAGGTGAGGAGGAAGGTAACAAAATTTTCAAAACCAAAAACAGAGAAATAGCTAAGGTTTGTCTTTCTGGAACTAGAGAGGAAATTTTTTGTGTTCTTATTTTTTTCACAGCATCAATTTGCAATTTTTTCCTCCCTTCAAACCTTGTTTCCAACCTGAATTTACTTCTCAATCTTTTGGAGGAAATCAATATCTTGATAGAATAGAGAGTATATAAAACAATGTTTTTCTTTCTCACGGAATGAACAAACTTCCTAATGCAAATTCGTTTTTTTTTATAGGCTTGATTTTCTATGGTTGCATCCCTTTTTTTTACAGGAGAATACAGGGAAGAAGAGACAGAATTTTAGTGTAGAGAAGAAAATGGAGAGACTGTATAGCATTAAGAAAAACACAGGAAGACTTTTGTGCTCACGTTCCTTTCCTTTTTCACCCCAATACTTTGCTTCAATCCCACCACCTTGTATAGATATATCACATGCAGAGTGGGTTTCTGAGCCTACCTCTTTTCGAGCTCGAATTTGGCAAAAAAATTGAATTTTTCCTCTACAGAGCTGCTTTCTGGCCTTCCTGTAGAAAGGCTCCTATAGATGGTGTTCCTGCTCCTGTAGAATGCGATAATTATCCCGTGGAGCCCGATAAGTAGGAGGGTTTTAAAAACTAGTAGAGAATAGCTAGCTCGATGTTCTGAATGTGGTAGGTGAGTTGCTGTAGTCGAGAAGTCGTCGATGCAAATGAAAACAAAAGGTGGTGGAGGCTTCGACCACAATGTACTTAAGTTGATGGCGTGATCTGCGGTGATGAGGTGAGGTGGCAGGATGGGTATGTTATCCCCATCTGGACCATTTGTCCTACTCTAGTGCCATTATTGTATTTCATGTTGCCTTCTTACCAACACTTCCATTATTCCCGTTATACACTGCCACTACTAATGGTTTTGAGTTTTTCTTCCCGAGTTGATGGACCACACATGCTGACTGTGTCTTCTAAACTACTGTTTGTATCAGACGAAGCTTATTTGAACTCAATGAGGGTGTTTTGAACTGGATGAGGGTGACCAGTTAGTTGGCCACCAATTTCATTTGATCGTGACCATCTCAATGGTTCATGTAGTTCCTAAATAATATTCATGCAATAGAGGAACAGGTTTAGCCACTTACCTTTTAGTCGCTACTGTGCTCTGCGTGCTCAAACTTTGGCACTTTGTTTTTTATTGCTGCTATTGCTGGTGCTCATGGCCTCTGAACTAGTGGCTTATGCTAGTGATTTTCGATCAAGCACTGCTCCTTGTACGTTGCATACATCTTGGCTACACTGACCTTGCCTCTGAAGCTTGTTTTTTTAAAGGGATCAACTGTTATAGGAATCCTTCCGGATTTTCTGTAGCTGCTTCTCCCTCTAAAATTTTTGGCTGATGCTTGAGCAGGGACTGAAGAGATAGTTGCAGAAGGTTTTGTTAGCGCTTGAAATTTCACCTCAGGCTGAAAAAGGTAAACTCCAAGGCAACATCAAACCACTTAGCCTCGTAGCTAGCCCTACGGGGCAGGAGAGGGCTCTCTCCGGTCTATCTTGGCAAAGATCTTCAACAGGCAGAGATAACCAATAAAGAACACTGATTTTAGGTTAGTAAACTGATAAAAAGGTTTGATTTGGGATTTTAGGGTTTTGGTGGAAAATTGGGGAAAGGCAATTTTGGGTGCGGGGAT